>RJWH01000564.1:549035-694705 GCA_004363575.1 Solenodon paradoxus
TTTTTTTTTTTTTTTTTTTTTTTTTTTTTTTTTTTTTTTTTTTTTTTTTTTTTTTTTTTTTTTTTTTTTTTTTTTTTTTTTTTTTTTTTTTTTTTTTTTTTTTTTTTTTTTTTTTTTTTTTTTTTTTTTTTTTTTTTTTTTTAATCGTATTTTAATCTACTTGTTCTGTTTCTCCTGTTTTTCCCTACTCTGGAGTTTAAGGGTGAAACAGTTGTCAATTAACGTTAAAAGTTGCTAATCTCCTCTGAAAACTAACTTGCTCCCTAAGAACCATTGTATCTCCTAACTAGCAATATTTTCCTCCTACAAGAACATTTTGTTTACCTTTCTTAATATAACACTGGTCCAGCTTCTCAGTTTGTCACTGCCATCTTTTAACAGTCTTCTGCCATAGCAGCATCTCTTCTTCCCAGTACCTTAAACACAGTATCACCTCAGCTAAATTGTTTTGCCCCCACTTTACTAGCTTTCTTTCCCATATTCACTACATGCATTTTTAGATGTAAATGATACCTATTTTATTCCCAGAAGCCCACCCCTAAATTCCTCATATTCCATTCTACTTTTTATCTTCAATCCTATCCCCTCAGTATAAAATTTGCCTGCAATAGTGCAATAGTGCAATCCTTTAGTCTTAATATTTGTATTTTATATAATTAATGCGGGAAGTCTAGTATCATAGGAAATGCTAATCTATAATACTGAGGCATGTACTGAATCTAGTTCAGGGGATACAACTGAGCAACTTAAATAATATTCAGTATAATTTCCATTGCCTTGTCATATTTTAGTGTCTTATTTCTGTTTGTTTTTCCAGACTCTGACAATAAAGGTGTGAATTCTGGAAGATTGGTAGCTTGCATAACCACTTTGTTCTTATTCAGCAAAATAAGACCCCAGCTCATGGTTAAACATGCCATGACTATGCAACCATACCTTACCACTAAATGTAGTGTAAGTATAGAGCTGTCTTATTTTTCTGTCTTATATAAACCATATAGTATTTAAAATTTATAGTTCACATATGTGTCATCCACATTTTCTCTGACAGATGTCATTTTCACTGATAGAAAACTCAGTCATGTATTCAAATATATGTTCTAATATTTATGGCATTTTACCTAAAAACATGATTTTTCTGCTATATTATAAAGTTCAAGCTCCATTTCCCTGTAAACTCCTCAAGCCAAATTCTCAGGAAAATGCTTAATAAATGTAACTATTCCTAGGACATCAAAAGTGAATGAAGCCAAGTTCCTGATGTTGAGATATATACTATCTTTTGGATTTTGAATTTGCTTTTCATTTGTCATCTTTACTATATTTTATTATATCATAAGTATATTTTATTTTTATAATACAGTATATGTTGAAAGTGAAAAATCTAATGTAGCAGAGATGTTAGACTTTTTTAAACATGCTATATTTTCATAAAATCAGATGTGAAAATTTAAACAGTGCTTAGGTAAAATAATCCAGCAGTTTATATGATAGTATAGTGAATTAAGTGGCTTACTACAAATGCTAAATTTTAAAATACTCTAAAAACTTTAAAACGTAGTTCTTCACTATGTTCCCAAGGAGCTCATTTTAACTTTTCTTTACTAATTTTTTTTTTTTTTTTTTGTCATCTAAATTAACAAATACTAAATAGAAGCTGCAGAATATACTGAGACATTTAAGAACTGAGGAAAGTACCAGAAGATAAATTTCATTTAATAACAATACTTCTGAAACCCAAATTCTATCTTTAGGATATTGGATTAGATCCAGAAATAATATGTAAACTGTGACTAATCATAGCTAATATTTATTGAGCACAGTACCAAACACTCTGAATAATTTTACATGTATTAATCTCATGTACTTTGGGAAGTAGGTACCATTATTAATCTCAGTTTTATATAGAAGGAACTAAAGCTAGAGAATGTAAACTTGCCAGTGTCACACACCTAACTAGTCCCAAAGCTAGAATTCAACTTCATGTCTCTCTACCTCTAGAATCTAGCTAAAACGTAATCTGTATAAATAATCCTCATTTGTACCAAGTTTTTTAAAATCAAAGTTATTTTGAAAACATTTATAGCAGTTTTATATATGCATACATATATATGCCAATATAACATTTTCTGTAAATAAAGCTATCTCATGTATGATAGACATGTTTTTCATGCTTTTTTGTTGTTTTTTTTTATACTACCTCTAACTTTATTCCTCCTCATCTCAGAAGCCTTGGAGTATCCTTACATAATTTATCCATGCTTCTATAATGATGGACACACACAGTTGACCATATTTTGAAAAGTGAAGTTGTGCTATGTACATTATCTCTGTTAGGCATTTTTGTTAATCTCAAACCACCTGGTATTTAGCCAATTCATTCTTTTGATTACATATCCATTTCATGTATGTCTTTTGATTTATTTAACCATTTCCCATTTTGATATTTACGTTGTTCCCTACTGATAGTACACAAAATTCCTTAATAAAATGTTCTTATTCATATGCCTTTAAATGCTAATGCTTTTATTTATTTGGGATAAATTTTGAGGAATGGATGTGCTATATATACAGGTTGAAGGAATATTTTGGTTTCATTTTTATAGGTCTGCCAGATTGGTAGACATGTTTCAAAGGTTTAATATAGATTCATGAGTCACATCACAGTAAATGATCAAAATTAAATATCCCCCTCTTGATACTAGTTTTTACCTTTGCATTTTTCTATTTAATTTATCTTGCTATCTTTTTTCTTGTGCTTTTGTTACCACTGCCACCACCAGCTGGTGGATATGTTTTGAAGCCTCTTTGAAAACCAGTACATGACAATATGTGTCATTTTTGTACTCTGCCAGTCTAACAGGTAACATTGTTGCTTCAACTTCTCTGACTTCTAAGTAGGTTGAGCATCTTTTTTATGATGGTAACTTTTTTATTACAGTAATTAGACTTGGTATTCTGTGATCTGACTTGATAGTTTTGAGTTGTGGCCCCCTTTTTTTTTTTTTGGAAATTTCTTTAAATATTTTAGCTATTGATGCATCTTATGTTATATTCATTTCAAGTATTTTTTATAGCATGATATTCTGCTCTTTTTTAAACTTCATGATTTCTCCTCATGTCAAATTTTTCTTCTAGATTTTAAGATACTTGTTGTACTTTGTTTTCCAGGGCAATAATGTTCAAAGTAGTTTCAAAATGTTACATTTTAAAAGTAAATTATTGACAATAATTTTTACATGGATTTGTCTTGACAAAAGCATTTCTACACCTAGAACCTACTTTTAACTTAACCATGATTGCTTAAAGAAAATGGGAACAGGAGATGGCAGGAAACATCAGGGCTTTCTATTTCTTAAAAGTATTCATCTTTATATCTTTTTCTTTTAAATTTAATCTTGTGAGTATGTTGAAAGGAATAATAAATCTTTAAGATGGGAAAGTTTTTAACCAGTGAGGTAGTAAGCTCAGAGAGTCCAAAATAAGTGTCTACCTATTGATAAGAAAAGGAATGACAGCTTGGCTAGATAAAAATATTTGTTGAAAGCCTTACTCCATACACACCAAAAAAACACTAATAACTTTGGTTGTGTTTGGGCAGAGAAACTGGTTAACTGGCGGATAGAAACTTCTACTGTAAACCCTTTAATATTTTATGAGATGTTTGCTTTTTTTGTTTTCTATGCTTATATTTTAACTTTTTTATCAAAGTTTTAAAACTTTTAAGTTTAAATTTTTGTTACTATTTTATTTTAAATTTTAAAATAAAGAAGTCTTATAGCCAACCTACCTACTTCTGAGATTCTACATTTTCATCTATTATGAAAAGGGGTAACATCGGCCTTCTCAGTCTCAAGCACACTCTTGACACTTACAGTTGGACTATATTTTGTTGTTAAAAATGTTCTGAATATCGTAAGATATTTAGCAGCATCCGTGCTCCATCCATTGGATACCAGTAGCACCCTCCCTACACCCGTGTCATAACAACCAAAAATGTCTTCAGATATTATCAGATATCTCTTGAAGGATGAATTTGCCCCCAATTGAGAACTACTAGGTTAACATACTCCAGTTGATAGATACTGATCTTAGTCTATACCAGTGAGTACTAGGGATAAAATGTGCTATGTGATTACCATAGTTAGCACTGCTGTGTGATACCTAGGAAAGTTATTAAGAGAATAGATCCCAAGAGTTATCACAGGGAGAAAATTTTGTTTTGCTTTGTTTTGTTTTGTTTTTTCTCTCTATATGAAATGATAGCTAGTAACTAAACCTATTGTGGTTAGCATTTCCAAATATGTAAACCTTAAGCTTTTACAGTGATGTATGTCAATTCTCTCAAAACTGAGGGTATATCAGTTTTCATAAAATACTTTGTTGATATTTAAATTCCTCTGTTCTGGATTAATGTGTGTTGCAATTTAGGGGACAAAAAAGAGTAACTGTGGCATTATGATTAAGTGACCCAAAGGGTCACATAGTAAATTAGTGACAGAACTAGAATCCAGTTGCCAGACACTGTCTCGTACTCTTCCCTCCAGACTTTAAAAAAAAAACTTTTTCTAATAATTCATTTTTTGTTTTTACTGAGACTTTACAAACATAATGCATAGTATCTCAACCCCAAACCCAGTATAAAGCAATGTAGTTTCTTTTCAGATTTTGCTATTTATAAAGCACTAATTTTATTCTTATAGACACAAAATGATTTCATGGTTATCTGCAATGTTGCAAAAATCCTGGAGCTGGTTGTCCCACTGATGGAGCACCCAAGTGAGACTTTTCTTGCCACCATTGAAGAAGATCTAATGAAGCTTATCATCAAATATGGCATGACTGTAAGCATTCACTTTACCATCTCTCTATCAATTAGTATATAATTCACAATGATAACCATGTATTTTTATCTTTGTCTATGTTTCTGTATTTTAGGTAGTGCAACATTGTGTGAGCTGTCTTGGGGCAGTTGTAAATAAAGTGACACAAAATTTTAAATTTGTATGGGCCTGTTTCAATAGATACTATGGTGAGTTCGGTGCCTGGGCTTTAAAATTGTTATACTAGATCCTGCAGTATGTCCAGTTTCTTTTTAATACATCTGGTAAACTGGATTAGCATTGAAGGTATTGTAAAGGTGTGATTATTCTCCATGGTCCACTCTTAGAAGTAGTGTTTTCTAGTGTCTTTAATTTTTTTATTTCATTAATTCTTTTTGGCTCAATACAGAGCCTTCCTAATTCTAGACATTTAATACTTAGAACCATTAGTAACATTTAATTATAATTCATTACTAGTAATCACTTTAACATAATAAATCAAGAATAAAAGGTTTATTCTAAGTAAAGATTGTTTCTCTTTATTAGGTGCCATTTCAAAATTAAAAAGTCAGCACCAAGAGGACCCAAATAACACTTCACTTCTAACAAACAAACCAGCACTTCTTAGGTCCCTTTTCACTGTTGGAGCACTGTGTCGGCATTTTGATTTTGACCTGGAAGATTTTAAAGGCAACAGCAAGGTAAAGATCCTAACCATGTGATCTTGTGAACTGAAAATGATTGTAATGAAATGACGCAGGATGAAGGCAAGATTAGAGTAATCTGGTTTAATGAGAATTTTGAAGCATTGTTACTGAAAACATGGTCCACAGACTTGTTTCTGATCTTGTAGGTAACAAGATAAAAGTTTACACAAACGTTGTATCAACCTTTTAACATTAGACTCACAGTATAGGTTTGGAACTGACTTTTTTTTTTTTTTTTTTACTTCTCAGTGAGGGAGCCATAGATTAATTTATATTCTGAGCATGCCTTCTGCCAATGTAGTCCACATATATCCCCAGGGAATCAACCAAGATGAACAACAAAATTAGAAATAAGTCTAGTGTTACTTCCTCCTCTCCCTGCCTGCCTGCCTCTGTTTGCCATCATTCCTGCCTACATCTTTTCTTTAAAAAAGAAAAGAAGAAGAATTACATTTTGCTATAAACCTCTGTGTTACAGACCATACAGACCTGAATGCCACTGTTGTAAAAGTTATGGATTTATTAATTTATTGTTGATGTGTTCTTTCAATAATGTTCACTTGTGAATATTCCCATTGTTTCCTTTTTGGTATTTTCTTTTTAGTTGAAAACTAATCTAAGTTATTTTTTATACACTGTATTTTTCCCTTAGGTTAACATAAAGGATAAAGTACTTGAACTATTAATGTATTTTACAAAGCATTCAGATGAAGAAGTACAAACAAAAGCCATCATTGGTCTAGGTAAGTTGTTATAATTTCTTCATAGTTTTTAGTTCTAGGGGTAGAGCGAATTTAAAATATTGTGAGACTAAATCGTTGATTCTTTTTATTATATTTCTATTTGCAGTAGGTTCTGGTGTGTAGAATATAGAACTGGGGGTTGAAATACCTGGATTCCATTCTTGACTCAACCAGTGACTTCCTGAGTGACCTTGAGCAAATCACATAACTTATCTGTGCATCATTTTTCTCATTAGTAAAATAGAGATGTAATACTCTCTCCTTTCTGTATATCATAGTTTCATAAGAATATTAATTAAAGCTCCTTAATAGAGATGGTGTAGAAGGATTTTATGCTATTGCATTTTTTAAATTGTTCTTTTTTCCTTATAATGATTTGTCATTATATGTTATATGCCACTTCTAATTTAATCAGTGGGCAGTCTTCACAGACTTTATATAGAAGCACATGGTAATGAAGCAAAAGGGACAATTTAGATATATGTCCTTCCTCTAATGTTTTTCTAGGACCATTGAGATAATAATGTCTTTGCCGAAGGTTATCTGTGGCTTATCTGAAAAGACAGTAGAATTTGGGAGAAATATGAGAAGGGTAGAATTAAAGGACCTGAATTGAATTGAATGCACTTTAAAAATAATACCAAAGTACTATGTCCAGGTGTTGTTTTGTGCAAATCCATGTAACTATTGAATAAGGTTAGTGACTTAATTGGAAACTTTATTTTGGTGGCATTTAACAAGAATTATAACTTATTAAGCACAATTATTTGTTAGTCTTTTGTACAAAAATGAGTAATAAATGATTCTAAATTACCTAGACTTCACTAAATAATGCTTACTGGTTTCCATAAATACATTTAAATTTTATCATCTTATTCCTCTTTTATTCCTTTCAGAAAATTACATAGAGCAAATGTGGTAAAATTTCAGGTATCACTCACTATGGAGTTACATTGGTTCAGGATTATTTTCAAGCCAATGTGTACCTTTCAGTAGTCATTCTTGACATGTCATATAAAAGAACGAAACTAATAGTGTTACATCTCATTCAGAGGACTTAATAGTGTAAATTTTAACCTAGAAAAGCTGAGTTACCCAGAAAATTATATCTCTAGACCAGTTAATAAAAGACATCTTGCCTGGGCCATAGTTTTCCTGTGTGACCTTGGGCTAGTTATCAGATCACTCTGCTTTGAGTTTAGTTTGTTATTTGGCATCATTATTAACTTGCTGTCATTAAGGATCTTCATTTCACTTCGCATAAATAAGCATTTTGTACAAATAAACATGCATGTTATTTTGCTACTTTTAGCTTGCAGTTAAGAATTTAGCATTGTGGCTTCACTATAATGCCATTTTGACGAATAAATGGAAGATATTTTTAGCTCATTTATTTTAGAATTTTCTGTTTTATCAAATGAATATATATATATGCTTAAATATATATATATTTTTTAAATTTATGCCAATGTAATACCTTCTGCTAGGATTCTAAAAAATGTTTGCAGACATTACATCTTAAATCCTGAAAACAACCCTTTGAGGTAGGTGGGTGGTAAATATTATTGTCCCCATTTTACAGATGGAGAATTGAGGCTCAGAGAGATTATGTGACTCACCCAAGGTCACACTACAAGTCAGTGGTGGAGCCAGGAATAGAACCCAAGACTCCTGACTCCTTATCCACTCCCCTAGCCACTAGGCCCTGCTCCCTCCTCAAGGTTTCCTCTTGTGTGAAATTCTCCTTTGAAATGCAATTTCTTGTTTTTAATTCATGGGGAAAGAAGTACCTGCTCTAATACTTCTCTAGGTAAGGCCACCAGCATATTCTTCCAGTCATTTTAAGTTTTACTTTTTGAAATAAGGAACTCTTTATATCATTTATCAACATTTCATTAAATATTATATTTAATTTTATATGGATATATAAGGAGTTTTTTTCTCTTCTTTAGGATTCGCCTTTATTCAGCATCCAAGTCTAATGTTTGAGCAAGAGGTGAAAAATTTATATAATAATATTTTATCCGATAAAAACTCCTCAGTAAATTTAAAAATACAAGTGCTGAAAAACCTACAGACCTACCTACAAGAAGAGGATACACGTATGCAACAGGCAGATAGAGACTGTAAGTGTAAATATATTTTTTAAAAGTTCACAGTGCAGCAACAGTTATATTCTATGGATTTTTTAATTTAAATATCCAAATTTCCTCACCTGTTAGATGAGGATATTCAGTTAAAAGGAAATCTTTAAATCCATAGCTAGGCTTTTAGGGTATTCTTAAGAATCTCAATTTTATTTTTCAGTTTTATAAGTGTATCAGAGAAAATGTAGGAAAAGGAAAGCAAAGCAGGAGAATCTCCTGGGCAGGAAGAACTACGTGAAAATTTTAATATATTTGCAGGCATTAACATTTTGAGATAGAAGGAGTATAGCTATAACATTTTGTGCTTTTAGTTGTTGCCTTATTTGTTATATTTAGTAAAGTTAATATGCATGTTCTTTTTTGGACCCTCTTTTTTTTTTATTGAGATAACTTTGATCTATAAATAATACAAGTTTAGATGTGCAAGGTTCACTATTCATCACATATATAACACACCAAATTCCTAATCGTCCTCTACACCTTCCACAACCCTTTTTGCTCCCACCTCCACTTCCCTTCTCTCTGGTAATCTCGTTTCTGTGCAAGGGGCGGTGCACATGTTCTAATGTATTCGTTGCATTTTGTAGGGAAGAAAGTGGCAAAACAGGAAGACTTAAAAGAAATGGGTGATGTTTCCTCAGGGATGAGTAGTTCCATCATGCAGCTTTACCTCAAACAGGTGCTTGAGGCGTTTTTCCACACGCAGTCAAGTGTGCGCCACTTCGCTCTGAATGTCATCGCGTTGACTCTAAACCAAGGTCTGATCCATCCCGTCCAGGTTAGTCTGTTCGCAGCAGCAGCACTTACTGCAACAGCCACACTTGTCATCGTCTGCTGACATCATGGTTAGAGGACAAGTACTTAGTTTGTGTCCTGAACTGTTATCCACATTATAGCATATCTCTGTGCTTCTTATTACCAGATTTCAAGCATAAGATTACCTATTAAACTTTCAATTTATGTACTCGGAATGTGTACTCAGGCTTATTACTCTAAACAGGGACGATAGAGTCATTTTAAACTATATTGACTTTTATTCCAACAGCATGTAATTCCAAGAGAATTAACTTGAATTATGAGTATAACCAAGGGAGGGTGTGCCCTTGTAACTCAGGCAGCTGAGATGCTGGCGTGCAGATCACATAAAGCCCATGGATCCAGGTTCAACATCCAGGGCTGGGGTGAACCAACAAAATAAACAAACTAATGTGGATATTTCTTTCTCCCTTCCTCAAATACTTCTTCCTCCTCCCTTCCTATCTCTCTTAAAAAAAAAAGTGTGTAATCTGAACTCAGTTTCTTCATCTGTAAATTGGAAATAATAGACATGCCCTGGTGGCCTAGTGGATAAACCATTGGTCATAATCCACATACATTCATGAAAAAAGTTCAAGGCCCAGGATCAGGGGGTAACAATCAAGATAAACAACTAAGTAAAATAAATAAAAATGCTTCTTCCTCCTCAACCTCCCTCCCTGCCTACTTGCCTTCTTTCCTGCCTGTACCTTTCCTTTAGAGAGAAAAGAAATATCTGTTGGAAATAATAGCAAGTACCCAATGCTTCCAAGTATTGATATGAGAACTAAATGATATAATAAAAACATAGTGTATTACTAGGATTGACAACTAATGCTAATGGAGTGGTATACACCTTCTGACAGGTTAAGAAAAGTGCCACAGGCTACAGAAGTCAATTTATTACATAACCAAAATCTATACCGTTCAGTATTTTTATTTTAGCTATTTTTAATCAAATATTTCGGAAATGTTTTCTATTTAAAAACGCTGTTTTTTACCATGTGACCTGAAACAAAACACAGTGATGAGTATTCGCCTTGTTCGTAGTGACTCGGGGTTATCATTTATCATCAAGATCACTTCATTTAATTTATGGCAGTAGGATGTTGAGATTCTTGCATTTTTTATATACTTAAGGCTCTTTGCTTTTATTCTAAATAATCTTTAGTAGTTGTGCTTTTTAAAATTATATTTACTTTTTTAAACTTTTAAATTATACACTTATAAAAATGCAAAAATGGTACAATTAACTTTTCTATATTCTTCACCTGTATTCGCCATTTATGAACATTTTGCTGCATTTGCTCTCCACACAGACTTTTTTCCTGAATTATTTTATATTAAGTTTCAGATATCCCAATTCTTTACCTCTTAAACACTTTTGCATATATTTTCAAAGAGCAGGATTGTTCTTTTAAAACTTTAATGCATTGAAATTCAGGAAATTTAACATTGATATAATATTATATAATATAGTCCGTTGTCAATTTTTGCCAGTAAAACCTATAAAATTCTTTATGGAATTGTTTTCCCCCAAACTCAGGACTTAATCTATGATCACCCATTTTAGTTTATGCCATATCTACCTTTTAAAATTGTTTTTTGTTTGTTGTTATTGTTCTGATCTCCTCACTGCTACTTGACACTCATTTGTTTAAGATACTAGTGGTGTTTCTTTATTTTAGCAGTATAGCTAGTATGGCTGTTACCAGAATATTAGCCAATTGTCTGAATATTCATGCCATATTTAAAGTAAACCTTGTAGAAAAAATGTATACTTTCCTAGTTTAACGTATAGAAGACAAATTATTTTTCCTCTATATTAACTTTATATAGCAAAATTCAGTCAAACTTGAAAATGTATTGCAGTATATACATTTATAGTCTGTATATCATAATCTTAAATAGATATTCTTAGTGCGGGAGTTCATTAAGTTTAAAGAACCTTAGGTGTGCCCAGGTGAAGTAGCAGTTTGGTCAGCCACCTTTGACTGACATAGTCCACCTACATTCCAGTGATCCCAGTTCACATCCTGGGGCTGAGGGAATAACCAAGATGAACAACCAAATTTTAAAAAAAGTGCTTCTTCCTCCCCTGTCTTCCTGCCTGCCTCCCTCTGCTTGCCTTCATCCTTCCTGTACCTTTCCTTTAAAAAATATAATTCATACTGAAATTGTTTCATTTCACCACATCAGTACTTTTCACTGATGTTCCGGTGCTTTTTTGCTCTAAGCTAAATCTAAAGATTGATCGTTTTTTAAAAGAAGACTGAAACATGGTGTTTATTAGAAAGCCTATTAAACTAAATTCATATATCCCAAATAAACAATGAGTTTTAGCATATGTCAAGATACACATAGAACTTTCACTATTGTAATATCTTATAAATCCCTTATTTTTATTCTAGTGTGTTCCATATTTAATTGCTATGGGCACAGATCCAGAACCAGCTATGCGGAACAAAGCCGATCAGCAGCTTGTGGAAATTGACAAAAAATATGCTGGATTCATTCATGTATGTATTTTTAAATTGTATAACTTAATTTAAATATCTGTCTTTGGTAAACCATGTCTTTGTTTACTCTACTGCTCACATTCATATAGAATAAAATATTTTGCTTAATTCTAAACATACAACTAAGTTTGTTTCTTGACATATTTATTCTTTTTAAAATTAACTCTTAAGAATGAGCTAGAGGTGACAGTCCAGCAAACATTTAAACTGGCCTATGAATCAGGATACATGGGTTCTAGTTTCTCTTATGGACTTGGCAGCCATGGCTCTTCTGGGTCCCCATTTTTCATTCTGTAAAATGAAGGGGCTGCAATAGACGATCTCTAATGTTCCTTCTAGCACTTGCATTCTGTGATTTTATTATTTTAAATAAGACCAGATAATGAAATTAATGAAATATGTTTTTAATTTGACTCTTAGTTTTCATAACAAAATGAGTCATTTGTTGATTTCAGATGAAAGCAGTGGCTGGTATGAAGATGTCTTACCAAGTGCAACAGGCAATCAACACTTGCCTAAAAGATCCTGTAAGGGGTTTCAGACAAGACGAGTCCTCTAGTGCTTTGTGTTCACACCTTTACTCCATGATCCGTGGAAACCGCCAACACAGACGAGCCTTTCTAATTTCTTTACTCAACCTCTTTGATGACACTGCAGTAAGCATAAATATTTGCTATTTTAAGAAAATTAATGTTTTATAAAGCAGTCAACATTGTATAAATGTTACCATTTTGGTAAATAAAAATGATGTGTGTGTTTCTTTCAGTCTTCTCTATTATTTATAAGGAATACAGTTAAAATTGTAGGTGATACTTTGTATAATTGTGTCTCCACACTGAGAATTTTATGTACTTTGAGGATAATTCTTGTAACCATACCTTTAAATAAGCTGCATCACTAAACTGTCACTTCAGGGGGATAGGTTACATAAATAAATCTGAAATTTTATGTATTTTTTTTAAACTCGAGTATTGTTAGAGTAACTGCTCTAGATTTTGGCTGCTGAGATCCCTGCCCATGTTTATGGTAGATGTAACTGCAATTTTGACACTTTTGGCTGTTGCACAACAAGTTACATTGACGAGGCTCATAGGCCAAGAAAACAGAACATACTGTTCTTTACGCCTACTTCTTAATTTATTCTCTCATTTTATATAAATGTCTGTTCAGCACCTGCTGTGTGCTAATCATTGTGCTAGGAGATACAGAATCTAAGATAGTCCATAGGACAAGGATGGCGTCTGCCCATGGATACCTTACCACTTACAAAAGAAGTGACTTTTCTTTTAAATCATTTCATAGTTTGACTTTGTTGCTACTCCAACACCATATTTTTTCCGTAGAGCAAAATTAAAGTTATGAGAATGTAAATACCTCACTAGAGCTGTTAAGTTCTACATGAATTTTTTGGTTGTATAATCTAGAAATAAATATTACAGCCATCTGTTTCAGAAACAGCTGGAATATAACTTTAATCATCACCATCATATCTTCAATATTAACCTTTCATTGTGTAGGACATTGTTGAGGAGTAAAAAATGATATGATGTAGTGCTTTTTTCTCATTGGATCTTACCTTCCGTTTGGGGGACGAAATGAAGGAAATGAAGAATAATTAAGGTTAGCCTGTCCTGAATGTTAGGTAGGTAGTATCAGTGACATTGCTCTAGTCCTTATCTGTCTGCTAAGCTTCATTTCAATGTAGTTTCATTGCCTGCTATGTCATTAGCTAGATGTTCTTTCACCTCAGCATGTGAAATGCCAACTGAAATTCAGCTGTCATGCTGCAGTGCTATCTTCTGAATACGTCTAACAATGGATGTCATGGGATGAAAAACCACTGGAGGCCTAGGGGTTTAGATGAGTTGATTCTACTATTTTAGGCTTGAGCATAAAAACATGAATAAAAGTACAAAGATACGAATGTGTGGGAAATAATGAAAAGATTGTTTTTTTACTCAAGCGGAAAAGTCATAGTGAGACTTGCTTCTGGAAGATCTTATAAATCAAAAATCATTGAAAGTGTTTGAATTAAGAGATGGAGACAGTTGCCAAAGAGCATTTTAGGAACACACATTTTCAGCGTTATGTTCACACTGGATTAATCTGTTATGACCATAGGAAAGAAAAGACTGGGTGGTAAAAAAGAGAAAGGAATAAATTAAATGAGATTCTATGAGAATTGTCAATGGATAACTGGAATATTTTTATCCTGAGCCCTTGAAAGAACAATAATATTGTTGCTAAAAGCAGTTTGAAAGGAATTGGCTTGAAAGAATATAAAAGAGGAATAGTCAGAGCTAGGAAGAGAGAACTAAGAAAAAGTATTTCAGGAAGGAAAGGGTAGGTATTAGTGTCTGACGCCATGGAAAAGTCAAGGGGAATAGAAAGTAAAAAAGATAGAGTTGGATATTTGGTAGACAGAAATATGATTTTAATTAAAGAGAAGTGGGGAAGATATACATGGGGTAGCAGCTCTAGATTTTTCTTTTGAGAAGTGTAATTTTGAAAGGAAGGAGGCAATAACCTAAATTTATATACACACACACATATATTTCCTTCTAAAATTGTTCAGAACACCTCTGAATGAAACTTGAAACTCTAAAAATTCCTCAAATATATATATATAAATATATATATATATACACATATATATATGGCATTAAATGAGGTAAGGTGGGTGCACCGTGGTAGAGCAGCAGGGGGACAACCAGTATGAAAAACTGACAATGGAAATTAAACAAAATTCTTCCTCCTTGCTGTTACTGCCTGTCTGCCTACTAGTCTTAATTCCTGCCTGCACCTTAGAAAAAAAAAAGGTGTAGGAAAGTTCTTTGTGTTTCCTCATCTTAACATGTAGGTGTTGATACATATTTAAAAATAAAAGGTAGCGTGAAAGTCTTACGAATACTAATAGCAAGTTTAGTCCTTCTCCATTATTAGTTTTTATTGTTGCTGCTGTTACTGGGTTTTATGTTGTTTGGATTTCAGGAAGGGAAAATGGTAGGAGGAAATGTTTTTTGATTGCTACTTTTTCTTCATTTTAGGTAAGCTGTTATTGTTTTAAAAGAATTTAGATATTAATGTCTTTTATATTCCTTATGATCATGAACTGCTAAAACTCTTTTACTTCTTATTAAAGGAAATAACTAGTAGCAAACATAACTTTTCCTCAGAATTTTTATAGTATAGCACTGTCAAAACAGCTGTGATACTCTAAATTGCATACACATAGGAAGCTGAAAATGTTTCATGGCGTACATGAATTTTTTTTAATGCACATATTAGTACTATAATTACCACTTGTTTTTGAGAGCGGAATAGTAACTGTGTGTAACTGAGCTCCATATGGGTTAAACTCTTAAAAGCACAGTGACAAATGAATTTCATATGTGTACTTTCTGATGTGGTATGGATTTATAATAAAGATTCTATGTACTGTTAGAAAATTTCAGGGAATTCTGCTTGGATGCACAAAATAATTTTACCTCTTCCCTTTGAGGTATCATGGCGCATAAGTCATTATGAAATCTCTTAAAATGGGTGTAGTATTATTTTATAGAATCCATTTATGTTCCCCCTCTCCTCCCATTTTCTTACTTTCCACTCCCCCACCCCCACCCTATCTAACTATAACTCTTGATGGAACATTTACTGAGGTGAAAAAGTATCCTGTATTATTTTTTCTGAAAGACTTTTTGGATGGATTTCTAGATTATCCACTAAATATGTGTACCTTTTTTAAAATTTACAGAAAACAGAAGTGAATATGCTCTTGTATATAGCAGACAATCTAGCCTGTTTTCCATACCAGACACAGGAAGAGCCGTTGTTTATAATGCATCATATAGACATTACACTGTCAGTTTCTGGTAGTAACCTACTGCAGTCATTCAAGGAGGTAAGTTACACACATTACTATTCTTAATGCATCTGTCAATGTGCAGGCATGGTATTTTCACTGTTTGGTTTCTTTTTTTTTTTTTCTTTTCACAGGTATCTAAAAATCTTTCTAAATTAACTTATTGAAATCCAGACAGTGCTTGCACTGGGGAGAGAAATGGGTTGCCATTTCATTTCTATTAAGAAAGGCTTAAAACCATTCCATTCCAGATCATCTGGTGAATTGTATATGTGTTGTGTATATGTATATGTGTGCATATATATGTATAGGTACATATATTCACACGCGCATATGCATATATATTCTATCAATACGCATCTCACTTCTTTATTTCTCTCAGTTTAAGCACTGACCTTAAGTGCTTAAGTGTTTGGTGTCCTTTCATCTGTTCATCTAAATTCTATTTTAGCATAACTTTGCTATTCTATACTGGTAATGATATAGAACACAGTAGTATACATGAAGCTACAGATACACATACATACACATACATGTATATACTTATATGTGTGTGCTTGCACATGTATATACATGCAGATACACACACATTTGGAATATTTTCATGATACAAGTAGATCCCATTTTATAAAACCATAGTGCTCAAAACTCAGCTTGGTCAAACTAGTAAATCAGGGACATTATTTTAATACATAAAAGTTAGATACTACTTGAAGTGTGGACAAAAACTGGCCTCGCTTGAGAGCTTGTTAGAACTGTAGGACCTCAGGACCCATTCTAGATCCACTGAAGCAGATTCTGCATTTTTTTTTTAAATCCCTAAGTGTTTAATATGCACTAGAAAGCTTGAGAAACTAACATTTCTCGTGAAATTTAGTCATCCTTGTTATTTAATTTACTGTTGTGAATATACTTGTAAATATTTCTCCATTTTATTTCCTAGCAGTTACTTTTCTAATAAATGCTTTGAAATTTGATCTTTTCCCCCCTCTTAACATCTAACAGTTTAATAAAGGAAAGAAACAATTTTAAGTATTTAAGAAAGTTGCATATTATCTTACTGAAAAATTCTTGAAAGGTAGAATTTTATAGAATCTGGAGGTGTTCAAGCCTATTGTATTCTTAAATTATTTAACTACTGGGTGTGGTCTGGAAGGTCAGATGTTACATCCGTGACTGGCATAATCCACATAAAACCCAGGGAGCTGGTTCTTGTCCCAGGGTGGTGGTCAGGAGAGAACAACCAAAATGAATAAACAAACAGCTTCTTCCTCTCTCTTCCTCCCTGTCTGCCTTCCCCCACTTGCCTTTATTCCTGCCTGCTTCCTTCCTCTCTAAAAAAAAATAAAAAACCCAAAGTCTGTAATTAATTCGTTTATATTTTATTACTGATCTATAAGAAAATTGTTTCCCTCTGAATAATAGTTCAGAAGGTTTTTGGTGAACCAGGGAATAGTTTAGTCAGAGCAGTAGATTATATATGATTTTATTTAGTCTTGGGACATAATTTTTCACCCAAGGTTTACCTCTCCAGTTTATGGAAAGTCAGAGGATTTCACTATATAAAATAATTTAATGACATTTTTTGAAGCTGTTGCATGGAGTTTATGTATATTTGTTCATGCCTTTTTGTTTTTATTGTTTTCAAGCAGAATAATTTCCTCTTTTTTTTTTTTTTTTTTTCTAGTCTATGGTAAAAGACAAAAGGAAAGAAAAAAAATCATCACCTAGTAAGGACAATGAGTCAAGTGAAAGTGAAGAAGAAGTTTCCAGGCCTCGGAAATCAAGGAAACGTGTAGATTCAGATTCAGATTCAGATTCGGAGGATGATATAAATTCAGTGATGAGATGTTTGCCAGAAAATTCAGCTCCTTTAATTGAGTTTGCAAATGTCTCCCAGGGTATTTTATTACTTTTGATGTTAAAACAACATTTGAAGAATCTTTGTGGATTTTCTGATAGGTAAGGTTATTTAAGTAGTGAGAGAAAGAACTTTATTCTGTTCAGATTATAAACATTGAAACCCAGTTTCGATTGCTTGTTCTGATATTTGAAATGTTCCTTTGGGGGAAAAAACTAAAGTGCTCCTTTTTATTATTCTATAATAAGCCATAATTTAGCCATTCTGTTATTAAAGTGAGGGAAAACTCTTTTTATTTTGGTCTTATTTTGTTGGTTTCCCTAAAATCTGAATTATGCCAATCTTAAAATAGATTATAAATTAAAAGTTCTAAGGCACTATGGACAAGATTGGATGCCGACCTATTAGGCTGAGCTCTTTTTCAACTTTTTCTGCCTGTACCACAGAAATTTGGTCATTTTCCACACTCATTGAATCCTATTAGGAATTGCAAATGTATATATTAATAGGGGACAGAAAATAAAGTGAATAAAGTGGAACTGGTAGAAGGCAGTGGCAGACTGGCAAGAACATGGTTTGTCTAAAGGGGTGAGATATTACTCAGAAGTTCATCATCTTTTGCCAAGAAGGGCAGAGAGGAGGGGTGCACTGTGGCCAGAGCTTCCACTTTTTCAAGAATGGCTGGATTATCTAGGTGTTTAGAAGAAATAGTTGAAAATATTTAAAGCTCTATAGTGTCTCGGCAATGCTAAAAGTTTGGGAAAATTTTTAAGTAGAGCTGCTAATAATATGAAACAGGTTTGTAAAGGTATTTTTGCTGCTGTGGAGAGAATGGTTAGTGGGGATGGGGCAAAAAGGCAGAAGGAGGTGATAGTCGGGTAGTTTGGAGCAATTAACATGTCCTGCTATCACAGTCTGATTTCATTGAGATGACACCTTTATTTAAGAAAAATGCTGATGGAAACAAGATGGTTATTCCTTTTGACGTTTGCCTTTATAGTTTTTCTTCCCATTTTAAAATTGCATTTATTTTGTGCACTAACTGGTTTAAATCTCTGTGCAAATAAATCTCTGGTAAATAAATTTAGCTAGAATCAATTTCAGTATAGATGTCTGAATTTTTTTTTTAAGTTAATGGTTTTGTTTTCCCAAAACAGTAAAATTCAGAAATACTCTCCATCTGAATCTGCCAAAGTATATGATAAAGCGATAAACCGAAAATCAGGAGTTCATTTTCACCCCAAACAAACACTGGACTTCCTGCGGAGCGACATGGCTAATTCCAGAATCACTGAAGATGTGAAGAGGAGTATAGTAAAACAGTATCTAGATGTGAGTAGAAAATGAAAATATATTTTCTTCTAATAATTTTTTTTTTTTTGAAGTACTTTTTTGGGAGATAGCTATTTCCTTTACATTGAAGGCAAGCTTTA
The DNA here is from genome assembly GCA_004363575.1 of Solenodon paradoxus. Classification (NCBI taxonomy): domain Eukaryota; kingdom Metazoa; phylum Chordata; class Mammalia; order Eulipotyphla; family Solenodontidae; genus Solenodon; species Solenodon paradoxus. The sequence goes on from RJWH01000564.1 coordinate 567,926, forward strand.
TCAACTATCAAGACTGTTTTTCTCTTTTTGTTTTCTGTTTGTTTTAAAGGAAAGGTGCAGGCAGGAATGAAGGTGAGTAGGCAGGCAGGCAAGAAGAGAGAGGAGGAAGCACTTTTATTATTATTTTCATTTGTTCACACTGGTTGCTCCCCCAAGACCCAGGAGTCGAACCCAGGAATATGTGGCCTTCACCTTTGGAGGTGATTGACCTAACCACTGCTATACCAGGGTGTGCCTCTGTCTGGTTTTAATAATTACTTTAGCCTGATCTTTCTCATTTCACCCATTGCATCACAATTCTTTTTCTTAAGAAGTGCCATCCTGGAGCTCCAGGCGGAGTAGCAGTTAGGTCCACCGCCTCTGGATGCGCAGAGTCAATGTACATTCCAGGAACCCAGGTTCCCATTCCAGGGCTGTGGGAACAACCAAGATGAACAATTAAATGAAAACACATAAAAGGCTTCATCCTATCTGCCTGCCTACTCACCTTCATTCTTGTCTTCACCTTTCCTTTAAAAGAAATACCATCCCATCATTAATTTTATTTTAGCAAAAATGAAGGTTTTTGGACAAGTTTTAGGGAAAAGCTATTGCATGTTTTGTTTTTTTTTTCTGTTGAGTACTTGGTTTATATTTAATAAAAGAAATCTGTGAAAAGTCAATCTCCTACCCTTTTGTCTATTCTGTTGCTCTCCTTTCAAATATATATGGTTGTGGTTTTTTTACATATGTAATGACTTAAGTATTTGAATGTATCTCTAAATAAAAATGTACTTAGTGTCTTTAAGAATAGGCAGATACATAGAGACCGAAAATAGAATGGTGAAGGTTGGAGAAGAGAAAATAGGAATAGAGACCGAAAATAGAATGGTGAAGGTTGGGGAAGAGAAAATAGGAATGATTAATGAGTACAGAATGAGTTCTTTGGGAGATGAAAAAGTTTTGAAAATAGCAGTAGTAATGATAACACGTATTAATTATTAATGCCAGTGAATATTTTTAAATGATTTTAAAATGGTAAATTTTTAGTTGTATATTTTACCACAATGAAAGTTTGATGTTTAAAAATTTAATGACTGTCCTAAAAAATAAAGATTAACTTTTTTACTTAATCAGCTTAAAACAGATAGCTGAATAACATTTTTTAGCCAAGTATGAAATCTACAGATTTTTTTTTTTTACTGTTCAAAGACTAAACCATATACTCTAAAGTTTAAAATGATTTTAGCTCTCATTTAAAATTCTTTAACATCCTTTGCTTTCTCTTATATCCTCTTATTCTGGCAGAGCGCAAAGAGGGAAGAAAAATTAAAAATGTCTCTCAGTAATTATTAATTACCTGGTTGCTTGATGACATGGATCAAAAGATCAGTAAAACTCTGACTTTGGGCCAATGTGACCACTGCCTGTTTTTGTAAATAAAATGAAGTTTTATTGAAACAGCTATATACACTCATTTATGTATTGTCTATAGCTGCTTTCATGCTACAATGGAAGAGTTATGTAGTTATAACAGACTACAGAGCCTACGAAGTCAAAAACAATCACTCTTTGACTCTACAGAAAATGTTAGCAGCCTCTGATTTGGACAGTTAACTAAAGTCTATTTCATCCTACTACTGCCCTAGAAAACATTTAGGGGAAATTATTTTATAAAGAAAAGAAAACATTCAGATATTTGATAGCCTTATTTTAAATATTTCTTTAAAATGTGAAATTACTATCTAACTTTTGCAGTTCAAACTTCTCATGGAACATCTGGACCCTGATGAAGAGGAGGAAGAAGGGGAGGTGTCAGCTAGCACAAATGCTCGGAACAAAGCAATTACCTCGCTGCTTGGAGGAGGCAGCCCTAAAAATAATGCAGCAGCAGAGACAGAAGATGATGAAAGTGATGGGGAGGATAGAGGAGGAGGCACTTCAGGGGTGAGGCGGAGGAGGAGTCAACGTATTTCGCAGCGTATTACGTAAAATGATTTTTATGTGCTTATATATGTCAGTCTATTAAATGTACACCAAGTAATGTAATACTTATAAGAGAAAACATTTTGTAGATAGATATTCTCTACTTAACCATTTATACATCCTTTTGTAGAAAGTTTAACATAAAAGACAATAAAAAAAAAAACAGAAATGAGATTTATCCAGCATAAAGGGTTATTAATTTTTCTTTGGATTGTATTAATGTGTTATCCTTTTTTATTGTTGCTAAGTTTTATGTAGCTTTATGGTTCATATGTATATATAATTTTATATATCTATAAGAGTAAAGACGGGTACAAATTAAGAGTTATATGGTTTTACAAGTATATGTTAACCCCTTGGCGCTGGCGGTCACGGTGCGTCTCATTGCCGGCAATGGAAGTGTGCTGGAAAATCCCAACTCCCGGCGTCAAGGGATTAAAAGCAATAAAAACAATAATTTCACTAAAATTCTTCTGTGTAACACTTGGTCTTTTTTCCCCCCTCCCAATGTTTTAGTCATTGAGAAGGTCAAAACGAAATTCAGACTCTACGGAGTTGGCAGCACAGATGAATGAAAGTGTTGACGTCATGGATGTCATCGCTATTTGCTGTCCAAAGTACAAAGATCGACCACAAATTGCAAGAGTAGTACAGAAAACCAGCAGTGGCTTCAGTGTTCAGTGGATGGCAGGCTCCTACAGTGGCTCCTGGACTGAGGCCAAGCGCCGTGATGGCCGCAAACTGGTGCCTTGGGTAGACACTGTTAAAGAGTCAGACATTATTTACAAAAAAATCGCTCTAACGAGTGCTAATAAGCTGACTAATAAAGTTGTTCAGACTTTACGATCCCTGTATGCCGCCAAGGATGGGACTTCCAGCTAATGAATTTGTACATGCAGCCAAATTTACAGGAATTTTTTTAAAGGCAGAAAAACTTGAAATATCAACATTCTGGCAAAAAAAATATCAGTTTTATGAAGAGTAAGAATGGAACCTGGGATGCAGGAACAAAAGAAGGAAATGTTGGGCAAACATTTTTGTGGGAGCTCCCTTCGCTGTTGTGCAGCAGAAACAGATTCTCAGTTCATTTTTACTCCCACTGTATTATAGTTTAACAAAAATTGTTTATATCTTGGAAAAAACTTTCTGTTTAAAAAATAAACAAGTGAATGTTGGAAATTAGTCTGTTAATGTTCTTAATAAAGTGTTCTTGGAGTTTAACCTAGCAGCGGATGGCTTTCTTTAGCTTAGCCCAGTTTCCAGGGAAGCATTGTTTTTTCCAGGCTGTAAAATGGCAGAATCTCCTGGATATATAATTTATTCTGTTGAAAAAAAAAAAAAAAAAAGCATGCAGTATCTATGACCTATCTGCAGAAGGAGTTTTTGTAAATGTAGATTTTGATGTATTAGGTCACCCTGAAAACAATACAAGAAAAGGGATCCCCAGGCAATCTGGTGGAGCGAATACTGCAATAAATTTTTTTACTTCTCTTTGTTACTTGTCTGTTTCCATTTGAATTTCTTATTGTAAAGATCTGTTTAAATCCATTTATATTATTTTGCAGTCTTTTATGTAAAATATATTATATCACTGGTTTTCAAAGCAAAACTAAATATTGTTTATACAGTTTGTATAGGCTGACTTCTGAATAATTGGTATCTATTATTTTCATTCCCATATGAGGGTGTAAACAATTAACTCCAGGGTTTTATTGTATCCTGCAATATTTAGTATTAACTATATATGATTTAGCACTGTGCCAAACACATTTTCAAGAGTACATTTTGATATAAAAAGAAACTATAGTTTATTCTTTGTATGCTTCAATTTCTTTATAGTGATGTCATGATGATAATATTTATTTTTTAAACCTCGGGAAAAGATAACAATCTTGGGGAAAGGTAACATTCTTGCTATTTTGAGAAACTAGCATTTCTCTTAGTTAAAATTATGCCATGTGTTATTTTAAAAATAGAGTAAAATGAGTATGACACTTCGTAATTACATTTTTCACAGGTTATTTTTTAATGCTGACAAAAGAATTTTACTAGTTGAGATGTTTATTCATTTTCTATTCTAAAAATTTTATACTTCTTTTGGGAGACATTGTCATTTATTTGTTACTACAAGTGGTGAGAATGGGTATTTAATCAGTTCATTTACATAGACAATATTCAGATATAGTAATGCCTAAAATACGCAGTGGGGTGAGTTCTATTTCAAATTTGATTCTTTTTTAAAATGTGCCTATTTTTAAGTCAGTTTTTAAAAATTGACCGCTAGAATTATGCTTAGTTTTATGAAATTGGCCAATAAATGAGGATGTTCAATTTGTGAGGGAGATTGACATTGCCACAAATACCTTTTGTGAACACCTATTAAACCACAATGAAAATACCTTTTCAGGATCTATTTCCTATGTGGAATTCTTTCAGAACATTTTCTTGAAGGAAATGTTTTCTTACTCTTCTTTACTCTTCTTTGTCTTCCACTTAATTGCATGATTCCTCTTCCCTTTTACTGTGAACCTAATGGGACAAAACTAGACTGGGTTTCCCCTGCACCCTGGGGTTTGTTGTCAAGAAGGGTTTGTTTTATCAACAAAGGTTTGTGAAAACAATAAGGATTTTTCAGTGAGTAAAATGCCAGTTAGAAAAAATACAAAATTATAAAGCACAGCCTATAAAGATTTAAGATGTCGGTTAAAAAAGACAGTTTTAGATGCTATGAATCTGACATGCTATGATACACACTTTCATTTAGTTCTTCCAAGTCTGTTAAGTAATTTACTGTCACTTTGTAGAAAAGGAAAACTGAGACTCAGAAAGAGTCAACAATTTGCTAATAGATGATATAATAGGGGTTATATTTGGAATTGGGGTGATTGCATCTCATCAATCTAAGGAAATCACACATTAAAAGAGACGATCCTTACTGGAAATATCCTTGGAGTATATCTGCTTGGGGGTCATGTCTATAGCGAGCTTTCAGAAGTAGGTGCCTCACTCACTCATAGATGAATTGCTGTCTTTGGGGATTTTCATAGTCTTTAACGTTCCAGTATTTTAACTTAATGTAAGCTCTCAGTGTAACTCACGACCCAATTTTTCAAAAATTAGATGCCTCTTTTATTTCTTAACATTAAAGAAGGCCTCAGCAATCAAAATATAAAAGTCAAACTTCCAAGTTTATTAAGGATTTACAAAGTTGAATCAGTCCATTGTTTGTTACTGATGTAGTAAGCCATATCGTGTTTCACTGACTTGTATTGAAGACATACTTGATAAAAATTTTCTAAATAGCTCTTCATTTTCATATATTAATATGAAATTTAAGTATTTACATTGTTTATTGACAAGGAATAATAAGCAAGATTTTTTTTTTTAATTTATCAAGAGAAAACTACAGGAAACAGTACTCTAGCAGAAAATTGCTGAATTTTTAGAGAAGCTACATAGCTTTTTCTGTTGATATGTTGAGTATTTTAATTACTACCAGGTAACTGAAGCACACAGGCAGTGTTTGATGGCTCTGATTATCTCATGAAGACAGGTAAGTTAAATTTTTTATTGTCCAATGTAGATTTCCTGAGCAGTAAGCAAATTTATCACGTTCCTTTAGGAACTAAACCCAGGCTGAAAAGTATGGTTCTCTCCCCTCCACACTCCACTCCTAGCTTTTCACAAAGAACTCATCCTGGTCACCATCCCAGTGTCTGTGGTCTGTATCTTCAGAATTATTAAGTCATCGGATCACCCTGTTATTTTGAACAACGCTTGATAATATTTTTGCGCTACTAAGCTACTTGTTTAGACCTTTGATTTTTTTTAAATCTTTGATTTGTTCATTTTATTTTTTAAGAGGAAGGAAGCAAGCAGGAATGATGGCAAGCAGGCAGAGGAAGACACAGGCTTTTCATTTAGTTTATTTTCTTTCGCCCCCCCACTCCTGCACCCCGTCCTTGGGCTTTACGTGGACTATACAGCCACAGACTTAACTCCTGAGCCACTAGGGAATGCCAACCCTAGCTAATTTTTGTCATAAAAAGCATATTTATTATATAAATTGGTTTCAGTTTTATTTATTTGAAGATTTTCCTAATGAATGCTTTATCCCATAGTTCTGAGAAATACTTGAATGCAAAATTTGGTATGAAAGAAAGGTCAATGACCAAATTCCACTTTGCATAGCTTATTTACCAAGTGGCCATAAATCCCGATTTGCAGGACAATCAAGTGAGGACCACAACCTCACCCTTGGTAAAACTCCAATTTATGGGTCCATTGCTTGAAACTGCAAAATGTGCGCACGGTGTTTTAAATTAATTTTTATTATAGAAACCACTACCTCATTAAACTTCAGACATGCTTAATTTCTAATAGTTTGAGTACACCCTCTACATTCCCCTCCCTCATGTTTTTTTCTGAAACAAATCCCAGATATATTACTTCATCTATAAATTCATCATTTTTGAATACTGATACTCCTTGACAACAAATCCAGAAAGTGTTCAAATGTTTAATTTCACGAAAATGTATTTTTAGGTGCTTTGTAGGGTTCTTAGTCTTTTATTTACAAATTCCTAGGAAGGAACTGAATTGTTTATACTTGAGTTCTTAAGAAACTAGTTGTCTAAGTAGAACAATGATTATTTTCTGAGTTATAATCGTTCTCCTTTCCTGAATTTATTGTAGGTTTGAGAGACACTGTGTCTTCTTAGTTCATAGGAATTTTTGACCTTACATAAGTATAACAGGTAACATAGCAGAGATACTAAAGGAGGTAGGTCCAGCTTTCAGGAAAACATGGTAAACATTTAAACCTTTGGATTATAATTAGCAAATGCCACATGTGCAGTTAAAGAGAAACAAAAGTAAGAAATAGAAGCCATTTGATGAATTGCAGAGAATGCCCTGTGATCATAGTTCCTCTATTAAATTCACCGTTTTGGCTCAGATGACTGAAACAGCTAAGGTGAAGATCATGTAAGATCCAGGGACCCAGGTTCAGCACATGGGACTGGGGTTAAAAGAAATTTCATCTGTTACTGTTTTAACCTGAAATAAGTGGACTACAGGTTGTGATTTTGATTACATGGTGTGTAGGCATTACAGTTTTTGCTTAATGGAATTTTGCCTCTGTCACCTTTTAAGTCATTGTTAAATGTCAGTCACATAGAATCTTGGAAATGAAATTTCAAATAGTTTTAGCGTCTTCACTCTTGACATTAGCCTTTCTTCTGCTAAGAAATGGCAGTGTAAGTTTGTCATAACTTGCCAGAATTGTAATTTAGGCATAATTAACCTTATTAGACTTAGATCCTGGAACAAAGAACAGAAAAAAAGTAAGTGTAATCTAAATCATAAAACATAAACCAATAATGTATCTCTACTTTCCATAGTTTTAAAAGTATTTCTGGAATCATAATATGAGGGACCTTCAGAACCATTTAATACAATTGTTTTGTTTTTTATCTTTAAAGGAAAGGTTCAGGTAGGAATGGAGCAGGCAGGCAGGAAGAGAGGAGGAGGAAGCACTTTTATTTTTTCATTTAGTTGTTTACACTGCTTGTTTTCCCCTGGACTTGGGACTTGAACCCAGACTTACATGGCTTTCTCCTTCAGAAGCGGTTGACATAAACACTGCTCCACCAGGGTGGCCAATCCAAATGTTCTGAGCCATGTTGTAACTCATGAACCTCTTTGAGAGGCTACTGAAGAAGATGAGATATGAAATCTCTCCTTAGAAAGTAACACAGTCATACCCAGAATTGTACATATGATTTCCAGGATTCTTGCTTTAACTCCACCCCAATTCCGTGTATGACCTGCATTGGAAATCCATGGACTACAGGTTAAGAGCTCCTTTCTAATCCAAATCCTTTTTAAGGTGGGATTGAGGTGAATTGATAACCTATTAACTGCATATTAGTGTGAGAACCACCTTCAGGGCTGTTGTCTCCCAGATCGGTCGCTCTTATAAAAAAATTTTCTCTGGAAATGCTCAGTCATCTGTTAAGATCCGAGTGTAGACTACTTAATAACTAAATGTTGAAGGTCTTTTTAATACCATCTCAAAATACTGGCATTTATAGTCCCAGATTTTATTGATGCCTACCAATTTGTTAGATAGAGAAGGGAAAATGTGTGATATTTTATATGTCCTGTTTTTTATTTCAATTATCTTCTATATTACATGGCTTGATCGTGAAGACGAATTTGGATTAGTTACGAGAGTAATAACTAAAGTCAGAATTTATACTCTAAAGCCATGTGTTCTAAAATAAGCATAATGTAAAGTTTGGTGAGTAAAATAATTTAGTGTATTATGTGGGAGCTAACATAAAGCGATGCATAATTATCTTTTGTGGGTATTTGAGGCGTCACGTTGGTTAAATGGGGAAATGAGGGATGGAATTCTAAAATTATGACCAGTGTAGTATGTGGAGGAACAAGTGTGTTCATAGGGCAGGAACAAAAGATGAAGCTGTAGAGAGTGGAGAGAGATCAGTGCACTTTTGAGAACTTAAATTTCAACATCAGTGCACCCTGGTGGAGTAAGGGCTGGGCACAGTCCACAAAACAGCCCAAGGTCCTGCGTTCAGATCCCAGAACTGGTAGGAGTAGCCAGAACAAGCAACTAAATTAAATAAATAGGATACTTCTTCTTCCTCTGCCTCCCTGCCTGCCTCCCTGCCTGCCTCCCTGTGCTCACCTTCATCCCTGCCTGCACCTTTCCTTAAAAAAAAAAAAAAGTTTAATGTGAAGGCAGTAGAAGGACTTTGAGCAAGGAACTAATGAGGTTGCTACATAGAGAATAGGTTTGAGGGCATCAAGAAGATGACTAATGAAATAGTGTCACAGGTGGTGAGAGCCTGATCTAGGATGATGGTGGTAGCAGGAATAAAGAAAAGATTGTAGAAATTACAGGGGTGTGTAGGAAATAAAAAACTTGACTTGAGAGATGGCTGAAGTAAAGGAAAACCAGCATCAAGGATAGCTAGTAGGTTTCTCTAACTTAGATAACTAGGTTAAATTTTAAATATGCTGAGTTCCTTGGCATTTCAGGTGATGTCCTAATTATGGAAGCATTCAGAAACGTAACACTTGGAAGCACGAGGTGGGGAGGGAGTTTGGACTGAGGCTACTTTGGGACTCATCAGCATGTAAACTATAGAATAAGCAGTACAGAGCCACATAAAAATCTTGAAGACTACCAACTAAAATTTAAGGTTCAGTGGGAAGAAAATTGTGGAGGAGACAATAGAAATGATTAGAAGAAATATGAGAAGAATCCAGAAATTAAGGAATTAGAGACTTTCAAAAGAGATGTAGAGAACATGTGAAATAAAGACAAAAAAATAAATTGATCCTGCCATCCAGGATGTTTTAGGGAGAGGAGAGAGAGTGAGAGCAAAGCCGGAGTGTGGTTGAGTTCAGAAATGAATGAGGACTTGCAGGGGAGAGTGGCAGGGCAGGAGAGAGACAAGAGCACTGAAACGCCGAGTATGGACACAGCAGAGAATGTGGCAGTGAGAAGATGGATGCGCTCACAATGTGGTTCAGAAAACTCTCCTACAATGTGGAGAATTGTGATGTCAATCTGCATTTTTTTTGTTCTTTTTCTCCTTTAGTGCACAACCATTCACAAAAGGTGACTTGTCACAGGGAGGGGAGTTTGTTGGTACAACTGAAGAAATAGATTGACAGAATATAAAAGGGTCTCCGGAAAGTGGAAGAGCAGGAATAAAGGGAGCAGAAATCAGAAATGGAATATCTGTGTGCTTGTCAGAGAAGGAAGGTGAGGTTTCTGAGACAGAGTGTGCCTGCAGGGGTGAATTAATAAAACAGAGAGGCATTTGGCACTGGAGGATCAAGGCAGCCGGCTACACTCTGCACTCCTTTCCTGAGCCAAGACGCTGGCATCTTCTTTCTTTCCTGTCACACTAACAGTTTATCTTAGAGGTAAATTGGCGTTGACACCGGGACATTATTTTCAGTTTTTGCAAATTTCATCGTCTGGCAAGTATTTGCTGAGTGCCGACCTAGTATGAGCAGCGCAGTGCCCTGGACCTGTCAGCGACTTTCGTTGTGACAGGAGGGACAGGAAAAGCACCACGAGTACGCAGTTGTCACTGAGCCCCAGAGGCACCGAAAGAGTCTAGAGGACTTTCTCCAGGAGAAACTCAACTTCAGATGAAGCCTGACGTGTAATAGATGCCAAGTAATATTGGTTGAACCATCAAGAAATGAGAAATAATTTTAAATTACTCTCAGCAATCCATTCCTTAGGGAAGAAATGGGCTTGGGTTCTGAAGGCTGAAGTAAAAAATAGACAAGTGCAAGGAGAATCCCAAATTGATTACACTGTATCTAAAGAACTGAAGAAAAGAGAAGAAAAGAGCATATCACATCACCTTCAAAAACTTGGCAGTTTGTGTGAATGTCAGAGAACAAACGAGAGTAGAATGTTGGTGCTCGGGAAAGGGACCAAATCACGCTTTCATAGGCCATAGTAAGGATTTCCTGTGAGCAATGGGAGCCATTAAAGAAAGAAGATGGGGCAGGGGCTGGGGAGGATTTACATTTGTGGAATCAGATCTAATTTTTTTTAAAGAGGAAGGGAGAAGAGGAAGAGGCCCTTTAAAGGAGGTAGGAAGAAACATTTGATTGTTCGTTTGGGGATTTGTTTTGGTTTGCTTTTTTAACCCCTGCCTCAGGGCTTGAATTCTGATCATGGGGCTTTATGTGGTTTGCACACTAGTGGCTCAGTGGACTGAGCCACAAAGCACACCCATTTGCATTTTTAAAGGCTTATAGAGACGGGTGCCCCATGGTGGCCCGGTGGGAGCAATCCCACCTACATCCCAAGGTCCTGGAATCAAGACCCGGGACCAGGGGGAACAACCAATTTGAACAACTAAATAAAAATAAATAAAGCTCTTCCTCCTCCTCTCTCTTCCTGCCTGCTTGCCTATTGATTTTCATTCCTGTCATTTCATTCCTGCCTTTCCTTTAAAAAAAAAAGTTATAGAGAGGAAAAATAGGTCATATACAAAGAAATAATGATCAGTATGGTAACTCAGCAGCCACACAGGCTACATTACGGTTTAAAAGAGAAATTTTTGAACTTAGAATTCTAGACCCCACTGTCAATTATGAGGTAAGAATAAAGATATTTCCAGATAATGATTAAAAAATGTGTCCCAATGTGTCCATTATTTGAAAGCTACTGCAACAAAGTATGGACTTTTAAATAAAAAGGAGGCGGCATTGGTTCCAAACACAGGTTCTGAAGCCAGCAAGAAGAGAGGTGGGAAAACACCTTTGCAGCAGTCCTGGAAAAATATTGTAAGTTGAAATAAAAGTAATAACAGCTCCAGGAAGGAGTTTCCTGATGAAGGTAGAGAGGTAAGAAAGGATAGGTAGGAGAGGAGGCTTAAGTGAAAGAGCACTCCATGAGAAAGATTTCTATGTGGCAATTATATGAATGAAAAAGCAAAGTAATCTCACTAAAGGAAAAACAAGAGTTTGCAAGAAAGGAAATGTATTCATAGTACATTAGATGTCAACTCTGAACAATACCTGTTTTACATAGCTTTGTATAGCATCCATACTTAAACATAGTGCTGTACATATTGGAAGGAGAAGGAGAGAGTGTCAGAGTCAAGTCCTTTTCTATCATTAAAAAGCCCAATTGTAATATAGCTCAATACATAAGGTCTAGAATTAACAAATTGCATATTTATGGATACAACTACCCAAAGAAAGAGCTACACATTCAAAATGGTTATCTCTATGGACAGAGGATTATTAGGTTTAACTAGGAAAAAAACAAAATAAATAATAGAAGCTTTGTTATTTAGTTTAAAAGCCTCTTCATTAAATTTTTCATCTTGGAATTACTTTGACTTATACAAAAGGAAGGACTTTAAAGACTGAATTTCAGGAATCCAGCAAGACTTCTTTTGCTATTTCTGTATATTACGTCTTTTGATTCTTTCCATCACTTCACATTAGTAGTTTGTGCTCCTGGGCCCTGCTCCAGGTGAATGGGGTGAGTCATGTTTTCTGGGTCGATATCTACCTGAGAAGGACTGTCTCGTGTACTAAATCTGAATGGGGATTTTTTGCTTAGTTTTTTTTGTTGTTGTTTTTTGCTTTGTTTTGTTTAAGAGGAATGAAGGTAGGCAGGTGGCCGGCAGACAGGAAGAGCATTTTACTTATTATTTGTTCTTTTTCTTTTTTTTAGTTGCCCTACCCTCTTAATGGACTCCTTGTAAAATTTATTTTGCAGAGCATTTTCTAGACATTTAATCCATTGATCTGTGTTCTTATCTATGGAGAGTTTTCTTTGATAGTTTAGTCACCTTTATATTCTTTATATATCTTTAGTCTTGATATAATTTGTTACTCAGCTATTATTCTCCATCCTTGACTGATCTTAGATGTGTTTTAGCTCTTTTTGCTTTTGGTTCTATTTTTTTTTTTTTATTTTGTCTTCTAAATGTTCTATTTTTTAATTTCAGCTATTTTTTAAATTTCAAAGTTTCTTCTTGTTCTCCGATTATTACTCTGATACAGTAACTTGTTCTTATTTTTGAAGAGAACTTTTTAAATATAGGTCAGAATGTAAAGCAGAATTATCAGCTGCCATTTGGAGGCCTGGACCTAAGCCATAGCCAAGGCCTCAGGTTTGTAATGTATGTATTGTATTAATTTAAAAAATTGGGAATGATGTTCGACTGTTGTTACTTACCAATCAAAAAACATAAATCCTATTAATAGAAGTAACTTCATCGAAATGTGAGAATAGAGTTTTATCTGCCATTGTCAAAACATTTCAATTTGTTTTAATTTTAAAAAGTCATTATTTCCTGCAATATCTGTTCTCTCTATTTTGCAAATTTGTGTTCTTTCATGATAAGAACGTTTTTCTACGTGTTTGGTAATGCCTAACTGTCCGTTCAGGCTTTAGAGCAAGGTATTAAAGTTTTTTGAAATTTTGAGTATATAGGTTTAGACTTTTCAAATCATACGATTTATGTGGCACTATATAGCTCTGCCTCTGATATGCAAAGCCAGGCGTAGATGGTCCATTTACGTAGGTGTAAATGGATGGGCAAATTCTGTTTCAGTATAACTTTTATAAGAACAGGGAGGCAAACTCTGGTGGAATAGTGGTTTGATCAACTGCCTCAGGCCTAAACACAACCCACACACATCCCAAGGACCCAGGTTCGTATCCCAGGCCAGGAAGAAAAAGCAACATGAGCAACTAAGTAAAAACAAATAAAATGCTTCTCCCTCCTCTCTCCTCCTGCCTGCCTGCCTCTACTTGCTTTCATTTCTGCCAGCACCTTTCCTTAAAAAGAAACAAAAAAAAAAAGAGAACAGGGAACAGGTCAGATTTGCAGATCTCAGCTATAAAATGATCAGACGGGAAACTGGACTTCTGCCTGGGGTATAGTTAATGGGAGTTTTTGCACAAGAATTGCAGAGATGCAGACTCACAATCAGGATTGTCTGCCCCTTTTTGTGCTGATCTGCTCTGAGTCTTATGTTCATAGCTATTTGCTCTTGTACAAATTATATGGCTCCCTCCCTGTCTCACATTTATTGCTTTCTCTCATTCAGTGATATCTCCTCTCCGATTCTCTTTATGTTGATTTGTACATTTAAAAATTTCGTTATCCTTTCTCTTGGGTCTTAAGGAATAAAAAATAATTTATCAACGTACTATCTAGAAACCACTCAAAATTCATAATGCTGTATTTTAATTAGCCTTTTTTTAAGGAAGGAAGGGAGAGAAGGAAAAAGCACCTTTATTTATTTTGGGTTTTTCACCCTGGGTCTCAAACCTGGGTCCTTACATGGTTTGCACACGAGCATCTCAGCCGCTTGAGCCAAAAGGATATCCTAGTTAGCTGGTTTATACATTCACTAACTTTGGATATATTTTGAAGATATTGTTAGTCACTTTTTTTTAATCCTTTATCAAAGTTTTCCTTTCATCTTGGCAGCACCTGCCGCAGAAGTTGGCGCCCAGCTCGTATGTACAGGAAGAGTCTGGGCCAGTCATTCCCGATTACCAGCCGGCCTTCCCTAATAAGGCATTTTTTTTTCCTCTGAGAAATTCCCCGGATTCGGTATTTTCTTGCAAATAAAAGCATTGAGTTTCCATGAGGGTGTCCTTAATGTCACAGATCGAACACACAGTCCAGACGCCGAGCACGTGTGAGCGAGTGAAAGCGATGCTTAAAGGAGCGCAGAGCAGTGCAGGGCCGCCGCGCCACGGCTGCCGTTACCAGTGCGCCTCCAGTTTCCTCACGTTTCCTCAAGGTCCCAGACTTGATTTCTTAGAGAAAAGTCAAGCGGGGCGTACATAAAGTATGGTGCGTAATAATCGTTAAAACTCTTGAGAACTGGAAAATGGTATAAGCTACAATGGCTCGCCTTTCGTTCGTCACGCATTTGAGCATCCCTAGGGCAGAAATAGTGGATCCTGAAGGGAGAAAATAAGGAAGGTTGATGTTAGTGGGACAATTTTTTTTTTTGAAGTCAGTGTTTTTAACACAGTTCTATGAATGTACCTCTTTGGCAGAAGCTTTGTGTGTAAACTCAGAATAGAGTAGGACACTCAGATGCAGATCTGCTTTGGTAAACAGTTGTGTTTTTTGTTTTGTTGTTTTTTAAGGTGCAGGCAGAAATGAAGGCAAGTGGTCAGGCAGGAAGAGGGGGGCAGTAGAAGCACTTCATTTATTTATTATTTTATTTAGCTCACGTTGGTTGCTGCCCCGGCCTCAGGTTTTGAACCCAGGACCTTGGGATGGACGCGAGACTGCTCCCAGTCTCCTGGCTCCCAGTGCTCCCAGCACACAGAGTGCTAGGCCCCCAGGGCACACCTTAAGCACGTTTTCTAATTCAAATTTGTGCCAAATAAATCGTTTTTGAGAAATTCAGGAAACTTTTGGATAATTGGAGTTACTCCCGAGCATAAGTGCTTAAACCCTATAGATAATGGAAACCGCTTTTAAAAAAATTTTTTAAACTGCTTATTTAACACGCCTGTTGAAGGCACAAAGTCTAGACCCTTTCTCAGAAAACCTTTCTTCTAAGATTTTCATCTGTTTAGATACAACTGAGCAAAATCATCATTAGGGTTCTGGTTTTAAGAAGGAAGGCAGTCAGCAATAGGGAGAGTGAGCCTTGTTTATTAGCTGTCTTGAGTTCCCCTTGCACCCTGGGCAGGTCCTCGGGCCTTTGCGGAACACACCCCAGGCACAGGCTTCATGCCTGAGCTACCAGGGCCAACCCGTACAGCAAGGTTTTTATTTTGTTTTTAAAGATGAGAGCATATTTAAGATTGCCAAGGATTATCAGTTCTCTGCTCATATTTTCTGCCCTCCTTCATTCCTCTTCAGGTACATCACGTGGATGTCAAGTGACTGAGACTAAGATGCACCAGACATCACGAGTAGCTGGAACCTCACTAGCTTGCCTACCTTGACCAAAGAGTGGACAGAATGTATGTGAGGCAACGGCTTTTAAACAAAAGACAATATGCAGCCCACTCCTTGTGACAAGGGATGCTCTGAGGTGAGTCTCACGAATGCTAGTCCTCTGCTGAAGAATGTGGTCCTGACTCCAGCACAGTGAGGTGGAGTCCACGCCCATTCCTGTAGTTCCCGTGAGCTGAGGAGGCAGGTCGGAGGTCAGGCGCTCACAGTGGCTGGAATCTGCAGGGTGGAGCATCAAAAGGAAGCTGTACTGAGATCCCAAGCCCGTGTGTGTGGGGGGGGTTCCTTTGTGAGTCCTCGGATAAGGACTGAGCTGCTTGTATTCAGGGTAAAGGTATATGGGGCGTCACAAAAGACAGTTACAAGGCTGAGACAGGTTAAAGGTCAGGCCCAGCGAGTGAAGAGATCTAGGCGTTCCGCTTAGGTTACCTTAGAAGTAAAGACTGCCCCAGAATAAGAGCTCCAAAGCTTAAAGAAAGAAAAAAGAAGCAAAGGAAAATAAAAGGCTTCTGATAAGATCCAAAGGGGGAAGATTTTAGAGGTTGTGTTCTGTTGAGGTTAGAGAGAGATGGGGGTCCACTTACCATCTAAGGAAATGTCACAGCTTATCCATATTCAAGACGATTGCCTTGAGCTTCCAGTGTGAATAAATACCATCAACTCTTCAGAGAAAGCTAATGATCCAGTCTATTACACATCAACCACCACATACAGTATACAATACAAAATGACGAGATATTCAAATAATGTGTGAACCAAAATCCAAGAAAAAAAAGTAGTCAATAGAAAACAATCTTGAGAAGGTCCAAAGATCTTAAAGCAAGTAATAAATATATACAAAGAGCTAAAAATATGTAAATAACTAAAGGAAAATGAAGCTTTAAAATGAGTGCATATATTAGGGACTCAACTAAGAAACAAATTATGAGTCGTGTCCTACTCTAGAGGGGAGCGATGGTAATGATGATGGCTATGGATGTGTGAGCATAGGGGCTGATAGCACATTGCCGACTTCTCCATTTTTCTCTAACCCTGATATTGCTCCAAAATAGTTTGAATTAAAAAAATAGAAAATCTAGAATTTCAAATAACCGAATAATTTAAAAATCCATTCAGTGGGATAATAGAAGATGTAGTGAAAAAGTCACTGAAGTTCATGGCACATCAATATAAATTATGTAAGTTAAAACAAGAAAGGAAAAAATGAACAGAGCATTGAGAAAATATCAAGTCGTCTAACCTACGAGACTCAGAAGACATGAGTGAGAAGGGACAGAAATAAATATCGGGAGAAATATGACCTGATAATTTCCCGTATGTGATGAAAAACACTGACCAAACTCCTACCAGAATACAGAGAAACCAAACTTAGGCACATCAGTCAAACAACCAAAAACCCAAAGATAAGAAATTTCACATCTGCCAAAAGTAATGACATGTTACATAGAAATGATAGATGTGATTTCTCATCTATCTCATAAGAAATAACGGAAGCAAGAAGGCTGTATTTCAAATGCTGAAATACCTGCCAACCCCAAATTTTAATCTACTGAAAATGTTCTTCAAAAATGAAGGCAAAACATAAGATTCATTCAGTGAAAGCTGGGTGAATTGCCAAAGATATGCACTATAAGAAATTAGTACTAATGATCATTAAAAGAAAATACTACATAGAAAAATGAATGTACAGGAAAAAGGAAAAGTAATTGGAAACGAGCATTTCCTTTAAAGGCAACCAAGTGTTGAAACCACAGCAGGCATGGCCGGCAAAAGGAATTCTAAATGTGTAAAATCGGTTTATGTGTGGCATAGAGGAGGGAGTGAAACAAGCGCAAAGTGGTACAATCCGCCGCTGACTTAGTGGTGAGGATTCAGTTAGCTCTGAAGCAGCATTCCCCAACGTTTGGTTCTATTTATACGCAAAAATTGAGGTCAAAGAGAACTTGTGTTTATATGGGGTTTTCATTTTCTTTTTAAAGAGGAAAGAGGGCAGGAAACAAGAAGGAAGAGAGGAGGAAGAAGCATTTGATTTTTTTGTTCACTGTTTCCTGTCTCAGGCCACAAACCCAGGTCCTTGGGCTGAGTCACTAGGGCACGTCAGGGTAATATCTGTTCATATTTATGTTAGAAACTGAGAAAACTATTTTTCTAAATGACAGTGACCCACCTCGAGGCGAATGTGTAACACGTGTTTATGTAACTTCTGGTAGTCACCCCTTTTTCATGGTTTTGCTTTCTGTGGTTTGGAGCAAACCCAGGGTCGACCTAGTTTTAAAAAATTACAGTATTTTGAGAGACAAAGAGCAAATAAATGTAACTTTGATTACAGTACATTGTTATAATAGCCGTATTTAATTATCACTATTTTCCTGTGCCAGATGTCCGAAGTACGACGCCATGTACGGGGAAGACCACAGCATCTAGTGCCCGGTGTCATCCACGGTTACAAGCAGCATGTTCGCTTCGGGTCTTGGAATCTATCTCCTAAGGATGGAGGTGGGGGGCTGACACTGCGTTTTCAAAAACTAAATTTAGTGAGAGTAGCATTTTAAAAAAATATTTTTATGCATATATTTTAAATGTTTAGCTTAACAGAAGACAGAAGAATTCTCCTATCTGGTTTTGCATTCCACCTGCCGCCAGGTGTTGTTCTAGTTGAGTATATGAAAAAATCGCGCCTCGCCTAAGTATGTAGTTGGAAAAGGAATGCTGGCCTTTCCAGAGAGCAGTAGTCTTTGCTGCTATGCCCAAACCTGACCGAAGGTTTTACCTTCTTAAAAATTACCTCCAAAATTATGGCACTGTGTGAGAGTAGTGCCGGAAGTCATACTCCCTTTCTTTCCCACTCGAAGGATCCATGCTTGTTTCTTCCTCCAAGACTGACAGGTTAACGGTCAGAGGACAGCAGAGCTGGCCTATGTAAAACTGAGCTTAGTTAGGTCAGGAAGGTTAGAAAGTGCTTGATTCCTTTTAACTTGTGGGACAAGGTAGGATTACCTATACAGGGAAATTTTAGGGTGGTTTAAAATGAAGTTCATTATTGAGTATCTCAGGTGATACTATGACTCTCATCTATGAAAGGAGACTATTTTTCCCCATCAGGTTTACCCATAATAACGTTGTTTCTTAAAACATAGGTAGTAAAAGAGGGGGCAAGATAAAAGAACTTTATTGAAAGTAGCTTCAATATTAAGGAAACTTGTACTTTTCATTTTTCTTCATTTCAAAAACTATGCCTAAAGATAATTCAAATGCAAAAACATATAATACATCTATAATTAAATAACCTTTTGACTGGGAAAGCAAAATGTTTGAGAAAAGTTTATTTTCCTTCTTGAAATTCCGTGAATCTGCCTGCAGGCGGTACATTTACATCCTTCATTGCTGCTCTTCCTTTGACCCACGAATGTTTCAGAAGCACATCACTGAGGTGCTGGCCTTTGTCTGGAAACAATGATATTCAGGCCTTACGAGTCCAGCGCCCAACGGCCAGGCAGGTCCTTGTCATCCACGAGGGCCACCAAATCCTCGACGGCGGTCCAGTCCAGCTCGCTGAGGGCGCTGCCGGTGCCCTCAGACCCGCCGTCCACGCGCCCCGCCCCGCACGGGGGCTCAGGCTCCTCCTCTTCGGTTAAGTCCTGTGAGGTTGAGAGACAGTAAGTTGTAGGCACAGTTTAAGAAAAGTCAAACGGGGCATGAACTACGCTTCCTGAGTTGCTCGCCCACCAAACGGTGAAAGAAACATGAAGGGAAGCCGGTCTGTGACCGCACAGCCCATCTGGGGCGGCAACGGGGCTGAGCATCAGCAACACGGCCAGGCCCTGGCACCCGGTCTGAAGGGCGGGCAGAATTGTCAAGAGGAAAGACGGGAAGGGAGGAAGGAGTATTCTCTCTTCTTCTGGTTTTTCCCCTGGTCCAGGTCAAGAACCCAGGCCCTTGGGTTTCAGATGGCCCATCCCCCGGTCTCGGCTGTCGGAGCCACAAGGACACGCCCCGAATGGATTTTTAAACCTGGGTACAATGACCTGTTCCAACATTTTTGTTGGTTTTTTTTTGTTGTTGTTAAAAATAAAATACAAAGTCAAGGCACATTCTGACAGAGAAATGCTGGCGTGCTAGACGTGCAGATGTTTTGAATCACTACTTCCAACTTAACACTCTTTCAGTATCTTTACCACCCGAAGAAAACAAGTGAACCTGAAAAACAGGAATCACTAGGCAAGTTAAAACCGCTTACCTGCAGAAGGGAGCTGTGGCTCCCATGAAGAATCTGACGGATGTCAGAAGGTAACGTCCAGGGACTCACCACCGTCTCCTCTCTCTCATACTCTAGGCAAACCTGCTTGGTTTGTGCAAGCCCAGCACTTCCATGATTCTTCCCATGGTGCAGAGTAAAACATGGAGCCTTAGAGCCTTCCAAGGGAAAAGCACAAAGCAGGTACTGGGGAAAATTCACTTAGAAGTTTGCTCATCTTGTGTGACTTTTGTCATCAAGGCAGTCACATTTTATCTAACATTTGAATCACAAGGTAAGGATACAGTTTGCTTTTGAGTCTAATAATTTCTGTTCTGTCGATGTGAGAGAAGGAAATTGAATTGGCCACCTCTTGATTTTTTGTTTTATTGACACAATATTGCATTATACCATTATGTATGTTTACAATGTGCATCACTGTAAATCAACATCTATATAAACTGTGTTAAGCTCCTCACTAATTTCAGTTCTATCCACCACCTTATAATAGACCCCTTTTACCCAATTTGTCCACCTCTCGCCGTTTCCCTTCTGGTAATCATTAATTTTTTCTTAAAGAATAAGCCTATCTTTGTTTGATTTGATTCATTCATTTGGTTTCTCTCTAGACTATAGATGAGTGATAGCATATGCTGTTTGTCTTTTTCTGTCTGACTAACAGATCCATTCATGATTTCAACCTTTTTTAAAATAGCATAGTGCGATTTCATTGTGTATATTTACCACATCTTTTTTATCTGCTCATCTGACGGATACTTACATTGTTTTCAAACTCTTAGTGATTACAAATAATGCTTCAGTGAACATGGGTTGGTGGGAAAGGTGGTATCTCTGGGTTTTTTTTGTTTGTTTGTTTTTCCTAGTAAATAACCAAAGATGAATAACTGGATCATATGAAATTTCTATTTTGAATTTTCTGGGAACCTTTATACTACTTTCCATGATAGCTGCATTCCCAGCAACAGTGAAAAAGAGTTTCCTTCTCTGCAAGTCATTACTGACAGTCTTTTAGACAACAGCCATTCTCACAGATGTAAGGTAGTATCTCATCGTGATTTAAATTTACCTGATAAGAGATGAAGAGTATCATTTCATGTTCCTATTGGTCACCTGTATATTTTCTGAGGAAATGTTTATTCAACCCCTCTGCCTATTTTTAATCAGTTTTGTTAAATTTTATGGGTTTTTTTTATGTTCTAGATACTAACTCCTTGTCAAATATGTAAATAGTTTCTCCTTTTCAGTAGGATTTCTTTTCATTTTGATGACAGTTTCTTCTCACTAGCAGAAAAGTCCCCAAACACATTTTTTAAGGAGCGGTAGAGGCAGGAATGAAGACAACTAGGCAGGCAGTCAGGAAGAGAGAAGAGGAAGCAGCATCTTTATTTTTTGTATTTAGTTGTTCACACTGGTGGTTTCCCCCTAGACCCAGGACTCGAACCCAGGGTTATGTGGCTTGCTCCCTTGGGGTGATTGACCTAGAGCTGCTCCACCAGGGCGCACCCCTGTAAACATTTTTAAGGCTAATGTCAAGGAATGTCTCAGATACCTGTGTTTCCTTCTATATATTTTATGGTTTCAGGTCTTACATCTTAATCTTTGATATTTTATTAATTTTTTTCTATGGTGTTAGTGGTCCAGTTTCATTCTTTTACATGTGACTGAGCATTTTCCCCAGCATTATTTATTGAAGAGACTGACCTTGCTCCTTTGTATGCACTTGGCTTCTTTGTCATAAATTGTCAATATATATGTGGATTTATTTCTGGGCTCTCAATTCCGTTCCACTGAGCTGTGTCTTTTTTTCTCCTAAAGCCATAATTTGATTACTATTGCTTTGTAATATAGTTTGAAGTTAGAGAGATACCTTCATTATTTTTTTTTCTCAGAACTGTTTTCATTTTTCAGGGTCTTTGGTAATTCCAAGTAAGTTCACAATATTTTGCTGTGAAGAATGCTTTTGGGATTTTGAAAGGGATTACACTGAATCTGTGTTTGCTTTAGGTACAGAACCATCTTAATTAACAATGTTAATGTTTCTAGTCCATCCTGAGTGTGAAGTATCTTTCCAATTCTTTGTGTCTTTCTTTATGTAGCAATGTCTTACAGTTGCAGTTTGCAGGTCTTTCACTTCTTTAAATTTATTACAAGGTACTTAAATCTTTTTTATTCAACTATAAATGGGATATTTTTCTGATTTCTTTTTCTGCTAGTTACTATTAGTGTATATAAATGCATAGATTCATTTGTGTATTAATTTTACACAGCCACTGTATTGTTCATTTATTACTTCTAATAGTTTTTTACTGGAATCTTTGGGATTGCCTCTATATATTATGCTACCTAAAAAAGGTAAGTTTTACTTCTTTCTTTCTAATTTGGATATCCTTTATGTTGTTTTCGCATCTTACACTGGCTAGAACTTCCAATACCGTACTGTCTAACAGTGGTGACAGTGGCTATTCCCTGCCTCATTCATGATATTCGAGAGAAAGCTTTCCATTTTTCATGTATATTGGCTATGACTTTGTCATATAGTCTTTATTATGTTGAGGTATGTTTCATCTATACCTATTTTTAGAAGAATTTTAACATAAAAGGGTGTTGATTCTTGTCAAGTGCTTCCCCTGCCATCATATGATTTTCTTTTTTTAATATCCCTTTCTTTTCTTGATGTAGGTTATCACATTTGTTGATTTGCATGTTGAACCAGTCTCGTATCCCGGAATATCACTTGATCATGGTGTGAAATTCTTTTAATGAGTTGCTAGATTTGGTTTGCTAGTATTTTCTTAAGGAATTTTATATCCATGTTCATCAATGAGATTGGGCTATAGTTTTCTTTATGACATCCTTGTCTGGTTTTGCAATAAAGGAAATCTGACTTCTTAAAATGGAAGTTTTCATTCTTCAATTTTTTTGGAAGCATTTCAGAAGAACTGATATTTTTTGAAAGTTTGTTATGATCCACTAGTGAAGTCACCTACTCCTGGGCATTTTGGGAGGAAAGACTTTTGATTACTGTTTCAATTTATTCGTGATGAGTCTTTTGAGATTTTTTTTCCTAATTCAGTGTTGGAATGCTATATGTGTCTAAGAATTTGTCCATTTATTCTAGGTAATCCAATTTGTTCCCATTTAGGCAATCATAATATTCTCTTATGATCTTTTGTATTTCTGTATTTTTTTTTTTTTTTTTTAAGGTGCAGGCAGGCAGGCGGGAAAAGAGAGGAGGAAGCAGTATTTTAAATTTTTATTTAGTTGTTGATTCTGGTTGTTCCCCCTGTTCCCAGGACTCAAACTGTGGCCTATGCTCCTTTGGAGGTAACTGACCTAACCACTAATCCACCAGGGTACACCTGTAATAGCTGTTTTAACTTTTTTGTTTCTGCTTTTGTGTTTTCTCTCTTCTGTGTATTTTGAAAGAACCAGCTCTTGGTTTCACTGATCCTTTGAATTATCTTTTTGATATGTAGTTGGTTTATTCCTTTCCTGAATTTTATCATTCCTTTTTTTTGCTGACTTGGTTTCATTTTGTCTTTTCCTAGTTCCTTCAGGTATAAGCTGTGATTCTTGTTTGTTGAGGAAGGCCTAGATTTCTATAAATCTCCCTCTCACTACTGCTTTTGCTGCATCCCATATGTTCTGATAAGTTGTGTCTTCATTTTCACTTAACTCTGTTTCACTTTTGATTTCCTCATTAACCCAATAGTTGGTCAGCAGCGTATTGCTTATTCTCCATTCCTTTATTCCTTTTTTGTTTATTCTCCATATCCTTCTTTCCTCTTTTGGTTGATTTCTAGTTTCATGATATTATGATCTGAAAAGATACTAGATATGATTTCAATTTTCAATTTGAGACTTGTTTTTTTCCCAATCTATGGTCAGTCCTTGAGAATGTTCCATGAGTACTCAAAAAGAATGTCTAGTCTATTGTCTGGGGAGGAAATGTTCTGGAAATCTCTATAAAGTCCATCCCATCTAACTTGTCATTTAAGGTTATTATTTCCTTGTTGATTTTCTGTCTGGATGATATCCACTGCTGAGAGTGGGTGTTGAAGTCCCCTACTATTACTGTGATGTCACTGTCTCATTTTAAGTCTGTTAATATTTGCTTTATATATTTAGCAATATATATATATTGCTATATATATTTATATATATATATTTCCATGTGGGATGTATATGTATTAATAAATGCAATGTCTCCCTGTTGTATTTATTCTTGTATCATTACCTAATGTTTGTCTTTGTCTTTTGTTACCTTTTATGACTAGAACTCTATATTTTTGAGAATAAGTGATTCCTTCCTTTAATTTTTCTCCATTGTCTTAAAGTACCCTTTTTGCATCCTCTTACTCTCAAGTCTGTTTGTCTCTATAGATTAGTCTCTTGTAAGCACATGTAGCTGGAGTTTGCTTTTTAATCCATATGGCTACTCTCTCCCTTTTGATTGGTGAGTTCAATCCACTTTTATTCAGGGTGATTCTTGTAATATGAAGGTTCACTATTGACATTTTGACCTTTGTTTTCTGGTTTTACCTATTACCTTGTCTAATTTTTTGTAACGCTTTTTTTTTTTTCAGTGAAGATAGCAGTCTCTTTCAATATTTTTTTAAGGGTAGTTTTGTGATAGTAAACCCCAGTTTTTATCTGGGAAAGCTTTTCTTTTTCTATCATGTCTGAAAGTTAGTGTTGCTGGGGACAGTACTCCTGCTTGGGAATTTCTTGGACAACCATCTCTTCACTCTCTCCTGGCCTGCAGAGTTGTGCTGAGATGTCTCTTATCTTGATGCGAGTACCTTTATAAATTGCCTACTATTTTTCCTGTAGCTGCCTTTAATAGTCTTTGTCTTAAAAGTCTTTAATTTCACTAAATTGTGTCTTGGTGTATATCTCTCTGCATTTAGATAAACAAGCAGGTGTCCTGTCAGCTCGTGGCTTGTATATGCAGTTCCTTCCTGAGATTTGGGAAATTTCCAAGCTATTATTTCTTTGAATAGCACTCTGTTTCTTTCTCTCTCTCTTCATCTTCTGGAAGACTCACTGTCCTTATGTTGTCTCTCCTAATGGAATCAGACAGTTCACAGCACTTCTTCATTTTTAAATAACTTCTTTCTCGCTGTTCTTCCCCGACTCAGTTCTAAGTTTCTATCTTACAGATCACTAATGTGGTACTCAATGGGTCTATTCTGCTTCCACAGCTTTCTAGAGCATTTTTTATTTCGTTTATTGAGTGCTTCACATCCTGAATCTGTTAGTTTCTTATTTAAAACTGCAATAATTTCTGCCTTCTGCTAGTTTATATTTTTAAGAGAAATAAGCACTTTTTATTTAGTTCATTTTAATTGTTTTTCCCCAGGCCCAGGTGACAAAACAAGGTCCTTGGGTTGTATGTGGACTATAATGCCCATACCTAGGCATGGGCTTAACACCTGAGCCGGCAGGGTATATCCTACTAGCTTAATTTAAGGAAAGCTGAAGGAAGGAAGGAAGGAAGGAAGGAAGGAAGGCAGGCAAATAGGCAAGCAGGTGGAACGAGAGAGGAGGAAGAAACATTCATTCCACTTAGTTGTTCATCTGGTCGCTCCCCCCAGCACACACCCTCCCCCCCGCAACCCCTCGACCCCAGGGCTCGAACATGAGTCCTTAGGATGCATGTAGACTGCGCCTGGTGGCTTTATCCTCTAGGTTACCAGGGCATGCTGCTAATTTGTTTTTGAGCTCATTTACTTGTTTGCGAGTTCTTTTTATAACTATTTGAGAATTGCTTTTCTGAGATTCCTGTATCTCTTTAAGCTTATGACCGCTAAATTAAATTCTTAATCTGTTAATATGTTATAATCTTCCAAGTCTTTGGTTGATAGAGAGAGGAACTGCTTCATTGTGATGTCATAAAACCTTAAAATCTCAGGTGATCCTGTATAGTCTCTTCTTGTCTTCCCAATTTAAATCTGGATCAGCAACTTGAAAGTAAGTTTGCCTGTTTTGATTTTAAAATTAAAAATCTAGGACAAAAAGTGCAGCAAGGAGAAGCCACAGATATAATAGAACCATGGAGAAGCACCAACAACAAAGTTAAGTAAACTCAGGAGAGTTGAGCCTTCCATGTCTCTTGTGGAAATATTTGTAGGAACTTTCTGGGAGTGATGTTTCAGGCATCTTCACTCGCGTTTCGTGCCTACACTTTGCCTTTCGGCACAGGCATCAGGTTAAGTGCAGTGACAGCACATTATGCCCTCATCTTCCTTACTGAGTATCAATATTTGTTGAAAAGAAACATTCATACAATTAGTGCCCAAATCAGCTAACAAAACCCATAAACCAACAGTGCTTCTTTGCTCAAGTCCTTAGAGGAGCATGCCCTATTAACTTAACATTCCAAAGGCAATATTTACCGCATGTAACCTCAATAAGGTACCAGTGAAGAACCAAGAACAGGGGTATGGTGGGAAAGACAAGGTCCTAATAAGCAGTCAGATGGCTCCCTAAGGAGGGGAAGAGGTAACAGAGTAATGAAATTTGGGACATCTGAACTTTTATGACTTTATGAACCTATGTGCTTAATTAAAAGCTAGGGATAACTCCAAGAAATAAGCCTTCCAGAACAAGATCACAGCACACATTTTGGCATTTACTATAGGTAAGCAGTTTATGTTCAGTCCCTTTAATGCACCAGAATGCCCCAGGGTCTGGCCCTTGGTCCTCTTACATAGCTACATTCTTGCTAGCTGATCTCATCTAGTTTCAGGGCTATAAACAACATCAACATGCCAACAGCATGTACATCTAGCTTCAAATAGCAAACTGCCTTCTTGACACCTTTACTTGGATGTGTAATGAACATCTCAACCTTAAAAAGTCCAAAACCAAACTTAATTTCTACCCTTAAACCCATTTCTCCAATAACCTTTCCCATCCCAAGAAATGTTCAGGTTGAAATCCAAGCATCGTTGTTTCTTCTCTTTCTTACACACCCTACAACTAATTCATCAGCAACTCTTAACTTGATCCATCTTCAAAGTATATTCCAAATACAATGACTATGCCCCATTTCTAACTGTTCTGCCTTATCTTTACATGCTGCCCCCCTTTTCATTATTCAGGACAATGACACCTCAGAGACACCATGTTAAGGTCTCAATCTTTTAGTGCTGTCTGTGTTGTTAATGACTAACAGTATGTAGAGTCTGTAGTAGGAGCTCAATAGATAGTTGTTGAGCAAATACTCTTCATACAAATCTTTGGATAAAGTATTATTCCCATGTTCCAAATGAGGAAAGTTAGGCTTAGAGAGGTGACATAATTTGTCTGAGACGATGGAGATCATCAATGTTAAAACTGAGTTAGTATATTAACTTTGTATTCTTTGGAGTAAAGGGAGGATAATAGTCAGAGGGCCTTTTAGGCTAACTTAATACCTGTGAAAAATGGGTCTATTTATCTGAATCCCCAAGACAGCGGCTTTCCAAAAGCCTGCTCTCTGGATTAGTACCAAAGGGAGGAGGCTGGTTGTATAAATGGGCTTAGGAATCTTTACTCCCTTGAGGCTTTGGAATTAGCCCAAAGGTCCCAAAGGCGACAAGGTTAATTTTCCCTTAGCACCCATGGCTGCCACTTTAACATCCAATGTGAGAGCTAAGTTCTAGTCAAAAAAGCTTGGACTTTTTTATATTTAAAGATATCGTTGGGTTTTCAGGATGCTACTGAAGTACCACGTTGCAGTAAGTACAGTAAATCCTCATTTAATGTTACTGGTAGATTCTTGAAAACTGTGACTTTAAGAGACATATATAAGAAAAGGAGACCCATGAATAACATAATTTCTTTTTTTCTTTTTCAAAGGAAAGGTGCAGGCAGGCAGACAGGAAGACAGAGGAGGAGGAAGCATTTCATTTTACTTTTCATTTAGCTGTTCACACTGGTTGTTCACCCCAGGCCTGGACCTCAAACCCAGGAGTCTGTGGGCTGCATCCTCAGAAGCGGTTGACCTAACCACTACTTTACCAGGCCAGGCCGAATAACATTTCCTTCAACTTCAGCCTGGATTGTTTTTTTCTCAAGAATGTCAATATATTAATACTAAAATATATATAACTAATAATATAATAAAACAATGTTTAATGAACATTATTATTAGAGAACCTGCTGTATTTTTGGTAAATATTACTAAGGAGTAAATTTTGAAAAAACTATGAAAAGGAAAAAATCTATAAACAGACAATACGAATGCACATGTGAGCACAGACTGTGACACAAAAGAAAACAGCTGGGAAAGCACAAGAAGTTGTAACGAAAGGATAAAGAAAAGCATAACAGGTGGTTACTATATTTTGCAGGTAAGAAAACTGAGGCTTATACAAATGGGTTAGGAATTTGCCTAAGACTACAGAACAACTGGCGAAGGAGGATTCTGAATAAGCGAACTCCACAGCCTCCTCTCTGCACCACTGCGCCACACAGTCACTCTTCACTTGAAACCTGTATTTGAAATGTCTAAAAATGATTTACGATTTTTAAAAATTCAGTATTGGTTAAGATTTGAATAGGATCCAGTACCAAGATGGCAGAATGTTAAGATTTCCAGCTCACATTCGCTCCGAAGCACAACCAAAGTGCAACTATTTAGCAAATACAACTTTGGAAAGGAGAGAGGCCCACTGCCTCAACAAAGAGACAGGACACAGACCTACATACACAGTAACAGAAGCTGATCCATTTCAGCATCAAATCAACTTATTTGGAGACCCCAGGGTCAAAGGGAGAAAATACTGATATGTATACTCTCCTGGAGCTGAAAGGCTTTCTCCTTCATTGGTGCCACCACGCTGGGAACTGGTTTTTGGTTGCTGAACCAAAAACTCCTGCATGGGGTAGAAAAGATAGCTTTCTTGTGACTAGACACACTGCTTCCCTGTGATGCTGACATTGGAGGCTGCCAGACACCATTAGTGCATTTGTGCCAAACTACTAGTTTGCAGAGCTGACTTTCCATGGGCTGCCAGAGAGAGCCAGCCAAGTCAGCACCTGTATAGAGAGCTGACTAGCTTCTAGCAAGATACATTCCATTCCACTCCTTTCACAGGGAAAATAATTGGAGGGCTCCATTAAAACCACAGTTCCCACCAGACTATGGCTACAGCTAAACATTCTCACTACCTGCTTAGTACTTTCTGAAATTTCAGACCCAGGATCCAAGGCCTATTTACTGCTAGGACTGCTACTCCTCTGGAGGACTGAAGGAATTTCATAAGGGAGTGTGCCCCCAATTTCCTGCTCCCTCTCGTCTGTGGAACATGGTGGGACGATGGCCTGCTTGAAGACTGGGCCCACAACTCTCTCTCTCCTTGAGTCTCGTTTCATGCCTGTGACTCTGCATTCCTACCCCGACACCAACCCTGTAGGCTGGAGACTCAGCCTTAACACAGGGCAGGCTCTAGAGCTTCAACAGTCTGACAAGCACTGTGACCACACAACTAAAGGAGGCCCAGCATTCAGATCAACACCCAGGTGTACAGTGTGCAACTGGATAAACCTATCACTAGGTCTTCATATCGGGGACGCCTAATCCATAAAAATAAACAGAGAATGCTTAAGTGAAGAGACAGAGAAACATATGCTAAATAATGGTCCAAAACAAAATCTCAGGAGAAAATCTGAATGCAACAGAGCTAAGAAAACCACCTGATAAAGACTTTAAAGGAACAGTTTTAATGATATGGAAATCAGGAAAACACTGGAGAGAGGAAAAAGAGAGAAAATATGAGGCAACTCCAAACAGAATTTATGGCGCTAAAGAACACAGCAGAGAGGTCTCAACAGTAGGCTGGAAGAGACCTCCAGCAGACAGTGAGCTAGAAGATAGGGCAATGGAATGCGTCAAGTAGACGAGTAAAGAGAAAAAAAGCTAAAAGAAATGAAGACAACAGACGAGACCTAGGGGGTAACATCAACAGGAACATCCTTCACATCATAGGGGTCCCAAAAGCAGAAAAAGAAAAGGGGACAAAAACTGTATCTGAAGAAATAATAACTGATAATTCCCTAACCTGAGGAAGGAAACAAAACTCCAAACCCAGGAAGCTCAAAAAGTTCCAAAGAAAAGAAACTCAAACAGACTTACACCAAGACACATCATCATTAAAATGTGAAAAATGCAAGATAAAGAACCTTAAAAGCAGCTAGAGAAAAATGAGTTATATACAAAAGGCGAGCCCCCTGAAGACTGTCAGTGGATTTCTCAGCTGAAACTCTACAAGCCAGAAGGAAATGACATGATATATTCAAAGACTGAAAGAAAAAAAATTTCATCATAGTATACTATACCCTGATAGTTTATCACTTAAGAATTGAAGGAATTATAAAAAGAATTGAAGACAAAGGTTAAAGGAATTCATCACCAAAAAATCAACTTCACAAGAAATACTAAACAAAGTTCTAGAAAATGAAAAGAAACCCCACTTACAAGCAGCAAGATATCAAAAATATAAAATATAAGCAGGAGAATAAACATCTGAATTGAGAATGAGTTCAAAACTAACTTACTTTCAAATTAGAACAGGTTATAAACATAGAAACTTTCATGTAAACCCCAGGGTAACTTCAAAACATAAACTCATGGAAAAAAACATAGAAAATGAAAAAGAAAACCAAACATAATATAAATACTTTCAAAGCACCTGAGAAAAGAAACAGAAGAACAAAGGTACTGTCTGTGACAACACTCAGAAAACAATTAGCAAAATGGCAATAAATAGTTTCATATCAATAATCACCCCAAATGTTTATGCACTGAATCAAAAAGCATAGAGTGAATGAATTTAAAAACTTTCTGATGAATACAAGAAACTTATCTACATTCAAAAGATAAACATAGGCCCGAGGGCAATGATTGGAAGACAACCCTATGCTCAAAGGGTAACCTAAAAAATTCAGGGACAGTCATAATTATAGCAGATGAAATAGACTTCAATTGCAGAAGGTAACACAAGACCAGGATGGATATTTAACATTATTTACAATAGCTAAGAGATGGAAGTAACCTAAGTACCCACCAACACGAGTGGATAAAGAAGATTTGCTATAAATACATAATGGAAAACTATGCAGCCATCAAAAAATGAAATCCTGCCATTTGCAGCAACATGGCTAGACCTAGAGAGAATTATGCTTAGTGAAATAAACCAAAGGAAAATGACAGCCTATGATACTACTCAAATGTGGTATATAGAGAAACCAAGCAAACAAATGAACTAAATCAAACAAAAATAGATGTTTAGTCCATAAAAGCAAATCATATCAGGTAGGGTGGGTAGCCTAGTTGGACAGAGATCAATTGTACAGTGAAGGAAAAACTGAAACGGTGGTGAATTTTATTACACACAGATATTAATTTACTATGTTATATACCTTAATCCTATATAATGTTATGATACAATGGTCCTTCAATAAAATTAATTTAAAATTAAAAGAAAATATGTGAATACCTTGAGGATAACTCAAAAAATTCAAGTTTAGGGAAATATTGATTATATAATTAGTTGTTTTGATTGACCTATTAATCAAATTTCAATGCAAAGCCAGTCTTGCCTTTTATCCTCATTTTATGCTCGTTCCTATTCTACAGACGGTTAGATAAATTAGAGCTTTTATTTTTCATCTCTCTTATTTATCACTTTTCAAATTCTGTTGTGTGGGGAGAATGTAGAACAGAAACTGCATGGTTCTGTACAAAATTATTCCCACTCTAACAGCAAGCATAAAGAGACTACTTTCTTTTCAATATGAACTGGCTAAATACTGTTCATATATGATATAATGCAATGTTTCTCAAAAAGATTAGTATTAAGTTTAAGAACTTTCTATTCTTCATTTATTTCTTACCTTTTGAGAGAGCACCTGAAGGCTGCGTAGTCATTCTTACTGCCCCTCTGGCTCTACCAGCTTCTCTCTCTATGGTAAACGTGGCAGTGCCTATAAAAGAACAGACACTTCTTTAACCATCTCTATGCGTGCAAGGTTTTTCACATGTCATATAGTAAGCTCTTTCAGGATAACCTTCTGAATAGAAGGAGCCCAATAAAGGAAAACAAAAGAAAGCGACAAAGTGCAAATGAAAGAAGGGAAAATTTGATATTGAGAATATTCAAATATTCAATTTATCCAATAATTTATAAACCAACTCTACATTGGTATCCTTATAGCACATCTATGGTCTTTTTTCCAAATGGAAAATGTACATTGACAACATCTCTAGGAAAGCCAGACACATAAGCCTGTTAGCAGTAAATATTCAGGCAAAATGTCGTTAGATTTTAGAGAATAATTAAACTCCTGGGATTAATAGCAACCATTTATTATTTATATTATACAAAACGTTTTATGTATAATCCTAACAACTCTCAAGTAGCTTTTGAGTAGTATAATAAGCAAAATAAGCAAAGCTGATGTAAACCTAGGTCTGAATAACTAGCACTAAACCATTTTTAATGACTATGATGCCTCAGTTATTTATCACATAGCCATTTTATTGTTTTTGATAGAACTAAACACAAATCAAGGACAAAAATGGGGGTACTCCTAAGTATAACAGTTAGCAAGCAGGCTGAAGAGATTAACAAGAAAATACATATTGCTTTATAAAACAGCAACATGTATTCAAGTTCATAGTTATCTTTAGAAGAACTCTTCTTTTACAAATAAATGGCGGTGAACTTCAAAACCTTGAAGTTTTGAAGCCTTATTTCTTCATGTGTGTGATAACTGAATTTGCCTCCTGTGGGCTCAGGTTAGCTTGTCTTTGACTACTGAATAACTGGTATCAATTAGGCCCCAGGTGTCTCTCATCCTGCCCATAATACTGGGAGACCTATAGGCTCTGTATGTAGCCAGGTGAAATGGTTGGGTTTCGATGTGGTATAGGACACACATAGACACGATCCAGATAGAGAAGTTACAGTGCTCAGAATCCCTCAAGTTGTCTTGCTCATCTTTGCCTTAAGTATCTGAGAAAGTTAAGTGGTCCGTTAGCTAGGATAATAGCTAGGCATATAGTGGTATTCTCTGACACAATAAATTCCACAACACGTGGCTGCGTGTATTCAGAGTAATAAATTAGTTTATAATTTAGGCAAAAAGTTCTTTTTTCATTTATTCAATTAATATTTCATTTCTTGACTGTAAGGGGTAATATAAGATGAAGACAGTGTTGCTAATTTTAGTCTATATGGGACATAATAAATTGGCAATAACTACAACATAAGACCGATTGCAGTAGTACTTCAAGAAAGGCATAAACAAAAATAACTATGCTATTATTTGTCTCTAATATTCACTACCATACTGTCCTTATTTATATATTTTTAGCAGTGTATCTTGGGAAGGTAACAAGATAACATAGCTCTTCATGTGAATGATACAACTTTCAACTTCTCTTCCCTGAAATTCATAAATATTATAAAATGGCTTCACAAATTCTTCTTTATTACATTCTCCCAAAATACTGGAAACACTTTTCAGTAACATTATACTTCATTTTACAAATAAGTATATTTTACTTTAGTAATCAAAACTCAAATACAGCAAAGAGTAACTAAAGGAAGGCCAGCAATAAATAACAGATATTGTATTTTCAAATGTGGAAAAGGATATTCAAAAGATAAAAACATATTTAATCTCCATTTCCTAACATTCCTCTTCTGTGATATATCTATCACGCCACCTTTCCAAATTTGATTTATAAAAATACCTACATCTTTAGGCAGACGTAACGGTAACGGACTCCCAAGTGAGTTACGTCTTACCTATAGCTCAAGTTCTATTACAAAGGGCCGAAGATTCCCAGGGACCTCTTTCAAAACAACGAAACAAAATCCCACTATAGCCTAGTCTTTTATCAATTCTTTGCATTCTGTTGAAGTGAAAATTGTTTTCACTAAGATTTTACAGATTTTACCAATGAAAACACAGCTTTGGAAACAGGAGGAATAGGTCCAGACTATACAAGATAAAAACAATCTGTCTTACCACGTGGCCAAGGCGAACCTTGAGGCTGCCCAAAAGGTGTCTCCTTTTGAGAGTAACTTGGTTTGCAGAGATTTCTAAGTTTTTCAGATCGCTTTACGGGAAAATTGTGACCATGTCGATTCTCTCTAAAGCAAAAATTACATAATTATCATATTTCTAGAATCTCCTATCAGTGATCAATATTTCCAAAAGTCTAAATTCTGGCTCATCTTAATACATTCACTTGATAGTGCTTATTCTTTACCTGTTGTAGTGATACATTTAGAATATAGTAACACTCGACAAATTATTCTTCACATCGTACCATAAGTTTCATTTTTTTCAAATAAATTATTTTTGTTTACTTCTCTATTCATTTCAGATTGTCCCTATATTTGGCAGTTATTTATATATTTAATACTCTGCTTTATTCTAAAAATATTCAAGGAAAGTGCCTTTTGTTTTGGGTGTACCTCAAACTCTACACACAGAAGCGATGTGATTATATCTGTGGTTTCATGAGTAACATCTCTTCTGGGCTCTTAAGCTATGTGGTTATGTTTGTAACCCTGATCATTTATTTTGTCAAAGGTGGTAATTTTTAACAACACTGGACTACCAATTCAAGCTTGCCTTATAGACCATCAGCAGATATAATTTTGTGTGTTTGACATATATAAGAAGGTGTACACTTGGGTAGCTTTTCTTTTGCATTCTTAGATCCAAACCTACTCTGGATTGTTAATTTAAGAAGAAATATAAAACAGTGTCTACAACTGAATCAGCAATAACTGAATGAGGTGGGAAGGGACAGCAGAGGAGTAGGTAAGTGGTAACAGGCAGTGACAGTCTGTTCCTGCAAGAGTGAAGTCAAGTAGAGAACAGGGAGGGCAGTAGTGGGATAAGTTACAGAAGGAAATATAATAACTACAGAAAAGAAAACAAGACTGAACAGATACCAAAACTGTATTGGGTGTTTTGTTATATCTTAGAGATTTAATATCATATTGTCTTCTTCCTTAGGAATACTATAAACTCACGGAGACCTCATAATTATGGGGCAGTTCTTCCTTCACTCTATTGTCATAATTCTGAGCAGTATAGATACAAATACACTGAACTTGGGTCACGATGATGCTACCTTTCTTCTTACCGACCCTGACATCTTGCCAAATGATTTGTCAAATCCTATTTTACCTTTTTGGAGAGAGAGAGTGCTGCCATCTGGGAATTTGAGACTTTCTGGATTTGTTAAGCAATGGTTTCTGCGCAGCTGCTGGCAGCTGCACTGATTCATGTAACAGTTCATTCATCAAATTATATGCTTGTGAGATTCGACGACTGTAGTGGTCAGAGAGCAACAATCTTTAGAAAAGAATTAAACAACATTTAATGAGTCACATTCAGTTCATGTTTCTAGAGGGAAAATAGTGTTGAAGACACCTAGCATTTTTTTTCAATGTTCTCCAAATGCAAGTCATATGTAAATTCAAATTTCAGATTTTTGAACACCATTAGGCAGAATTATTAAAGGAACCTGTAGTTATAGCCTTTGGGGTATTTTCAAAATGCACATATATACCTGGATTGGGACAGGGAGGAGAACAGCAGAAACATAAAAGTCATAAAAATTGAATGGGATAAATAACATTTGAAATGAAATCAAATTTCTAAAACATTAGTAGAGACTGTTTTCTTAATAAATATCTACCAAATTTGTTGTTTACTGACTAAAAAGGGACTCTGTGAAACAAAAAACTCCTAAAGCATTATCTCTACATCTCCAGTGAATAAGCTGGGGAGAACACTCAGGGTACAGCCAACAAACTTACCTGTCTTTTTCATGCTTCCTCTTTTGTCTCAGCCTGATTTCTCGTGAAGTCATGTAAAACTACACAAGAAAGATCCAGTTAGTTTGTTATTGTTCATAACTGAAGCATTATCATCCCAGAAAAACATGAAAATTCTACTATTTAGTTTATCCATTTACAGAGGTCCTAGTAGAGTAGTGGCTGGTTCAAGTCACACACACCCCAGGTTCTGCGTTCAAGCCCCTGGGGCAGTAGGGAACCACCAAGATGAATAACTAAATAAAAACAATAAAAATGCTTCTCCCTTCTCTCTCTTCCTGTCTATCTGTCTATTCACCTTCATTCCTAGGTGGACCTTTCCTTAAAAAATAAAAATAAAAAAAGAGAGCAAGGAAGGAAGGGAGACAAGAAAGAAACATCTTTATTTAGTTGTTCATTCCTGGCTCTTCACCTCAGCCCCAGGTCTTACACCTGGGCCCCTGCGCTGAATGTGGCCAACATGACATCACATTAGTCACCTGAGTCAGGAGACTCACCACCCCCATTAGTTTATTTTAACAGAAGGTTATATCAATATATAGTATTTAGAAAACAGTGCAAAAACACTGTTATAGTTAATGAAGCTTCTTATACTGGCACATAAAACATGAAAATATTAAAACATTGTATAATTAAAATAAAATTCAGTTAATAAATCTAATTCAAAATCTAGTTTAGTTGTTAAATTAATGTGTTTTCTCAGAAGGAGAGAACCTTATCAATTACCTGTAAAATAGAAAGTAGTAACCTCTGAAGGATGGAGAGACCTGTATTTTGTATACTTCATACTCAATTTGGTGATGAATCTCACTAAGAGCTAGAAATGAGCCAGACATTTAAAGTCATCATTTTAATGTTTCTAAATGTGCTCCAGAAACCTAGGGCAGTGATCATCATGACTTGTAAATTCCTGAAAGTGCATGCACCGTGGAAGCCTCTGCCCTGTGAGGCAACTTGACAGAGGTCAGAGATATACATCTGTTCCAAGCTGCTGCTGCGCATGACTCATGAGGCTACGTTCTTTCACTAGGGCTGTGCACACAGGAATGCTAACGCAGAGGCGGACTCACTTTCTCAAGGTCCTAGAGCAGTGCTAACAAATTAAAGATCTTACTGATTTCTGATAGAAATTCAAAGGAAAATTTTAACTTCCTATGCCTTTACTCAAATAGAATTTAAAAAAAAAAATCGTGTCTGAGATCTTAAAGATGGCGCAATCTACAAACGAACAGTCCCAACGCCCTGACAGTCAACTGATTCCCAATCTGTACACAACTCTAACCATCTTGAGTATTTGCTTGACTTACATGGAGGGTGTCTAGAACCCCCAGCATACGGTGGAGGAACACATACAAATATACACGTGGACTTAATATTCCGGTCAAGGTGCCTACTGGTGTCCTAGCAGAGAAGTCTGCTGCCTCTGGCTGATCAGTCCACATACATCTCCAAGCCCAGGTTCAAGACCTGGGTCCGGGGAACAACCAAGATGAACAACTTCATTAAAAAATGAAATGCTTCTTCCTCCTCTCTCTGCCTGCCTGCCTGCCTGCCTGCTCACCTTCATTCCTGCCTGCACCTTTCCTTAAAAAAAAATGCTGGTCATGTATCTCAGTGGCCCTTAGTAGGTCATTACCATGTCCCCGGAGGTAGCAAGACAATTTTATATTAATATCAATATGCTTTCTCCAGACACAGATAAGTAAATTGCACACTTTAAATTATAGCTCACCTACTTTTTCTCCATTTGGTGCTTTAATTTGACATCCTTATCTGGAAATCTTACAAAATATGTTCCCCAAATGAAGCTGGATAAAATGAGTACTACTGTTATTTTATTTTAGATTGAACTATAGTTAAATGTCATTTGCATAGTAATGCCATTAGCAAAGTAACACTGCTTTGTTTTGCTTTCTGAAGGAATATACTTACGGCCTACACACGGTAGTGACCATAGGCAGCGTTCAGTAAATCAACACTGACAGTTTAAGCGGCAATTGACTGGAGCATATACTAAAAAAAATTTGTATATAACTTAGGGATAGAAAATTGACTTTTAAAAAGGTTTCATTACACACAATCAATGATTCCACTGCAACTGAGTCTTACTAAAAATTAAGGGCAGCACCCTGGTGGAGCAGCGACGGGGACACGCCTCTGGCCGGCACTGTCCACACACATCCTAGGGTTCCCGGGGTTTACATCTGGGCCGAGGTGGAGCGGGGAACAACCAAGATGTACAACTAAAACACAAAAATAAATGAAAACACTTCTTCCTCCCTCTTCCTCCTGCCTGCCTGCTTTCATTGCTGCTCATCTCTTTTCTTTAAAAAAGAAAAAAAGGAAAGAAAATCAAGGGAGCAACTCTGATTTGCCACCCAATCACCCAACCTCTTCATTTGGTCAAAATGTTAGCGTTAGACTAGAAGAGAAAAAAATATTTAAGATGTTCAACAAAACCTAATTTCAAACTACTTTATTGTATTTTGTTAAGGTAATTACGTAACTTTTTCTGACTTAAGTAAAATGTTGACTTCTGTTAAATAAAAAATGCATCCAAATTATAGTAATGTTTGCTTGACTAGCTGCCAGGAAAACACCACGCAGTCTGTGATATTCTCACAGCCCGCAGAGTGCACTCACCGGGCTGCTCCTGGGGCAGAAAGGATTGTGCTCCTGCCCTCTCTTCTCTGCCAGCTGAGTTAAGTACTCTGCCATTCTTTCTTTCCTTTTTCGTTTCATCCAGATTTGAACCTCTCTTCTCTCTTCTTCAGTTCTTTGATGACGTCTCCCAGAAGAATGCTGAAGCCTAAGAAATTTAACAGGGCATCACTCGACTTTGTTTGCTACACAGATAGGAAGTATCATGGCTAAGTCTTGGCACACCTATGATCTCCAATCAACTTGCTCCAACCTGTGCCCTGATATCCACTGAAAGCAAATGCAGGAAGGACGCCTCTGCAGGCCTCATCCTACCGGATTGCTCAATAGCATTTGATATAACTCCCTTTTCCTTTATCCTTTAAACTCTCCTTTCCATGGGTCTTTTCTCAAAACACCATTCACTCACCTACACTGATTCCTTTTTCTCTGCTCACCACTTGAATATCTTTTAATGTCTTTCTTTTTGGACGTCTTACCCTATGAACTATTCTTGGACTATCTCCACCACTCCTAAAAGCTTGGCCTGGCTGACCATTTCTTAACAGCATATTACACTCTGATTCCACCCACCCAGTCTCCATCTCTCCTTCACAGGGAAAGGTCAGACCTGCACCACTTCTGTTTTTTCCCCTTTTCCTTTCACAGGCATTTTCCCAATAAATCTCTTGTACATGTAATCCCATCTTGGCTTCTGCTTCTCAGAGACTATGAACTCTTACAAGGAGTACTGGGGGAGGGCCAAGAAAACAGGTGGAGAGAGACGGGGGTTTGAAGCAAACTCATTACGTAGTGTGGGAAGATGGGTCATGGATATAAATGATGCCATTTATACTGAACACCTGCTTTCCTTCTGGGACTCTGAAGTCTCGGCATGTGCCAGGCAGAGAGTGCCTATCCAACTGCCCCCGCCCAATAACAACTAGGCACTGACACTACAAACTTCCCCAGCAGACATTTCACGTGTATTGTCACCACCTGCTACTGGAGGAATCACAGGTATCCTGTGTGACTATTAGGAGAATTCTTGGAAGCTTGTGACAGGTTTTCCCTTTCCTACGTACAGCCCATTGCTGATTTTGTTTTGCGTATGTTTGCAACAATAACTATTTGCTGTATGTCTATATGTTGGTGAACCACTGATTCTGGGAAAATCCTGGAGACCCCCCAATGTTAGATCCACGATGGCACTGCAGTCTGACAGCTCTCCAGTGTCTTATGGTTCCTTTTCTTTTCCCCTTCTCAGAAGTTTCTTCAAATTAATCTCTAGCTCACCTAAATTTCACTTTGGCATCTTTCCCTGAGGACCTAGAACTACTGCATCAATGAATATTGCCAGCTGAAGGTCTTCTGGGCCCCTTACAACATGTCTCAAAGTGTCGTCTACCTTGATAAAAAGTCACCGACTCAGTCATCCACACAGAACATCGTTCCCACTCCCTCCAGAGAGCCTCCAAGTTTACTCACATTTGTTACCCTCTACTCTCCATTCTATGCTCCCTCATCTCTAGACTACTGCAGTGAGACACTGATTTGACTCCCGTCGTTAGTCTAAAGGCCGGTGCTGGCGGCTCACCACCACTGCCTGCAGAGAAGACGAACTCGGAGTGCGCCTCCGGGCCCCAGTCCACAGCCAGCCCTCTCTTCTCTTCCTGTGCACACCTGCCGTGACACCTAACTCCTGCCCTCCGCTGAGCACCACACCTCTGTATATCATATTCTCTCTGCCTGGAATTTCTATTCTTCCAGTTCTAAGCCTCATGACTTTCTGCTGATTCTCTGAAATCAGCTCAAATGCTGTAACTGGTGAAACTGCTTTCTGTGACTGCTTCTCTTACCAGGAGCTCCCCTAGCACATAGCTATCACTTAGTCTGCTATCATACTCTTTTAAAGTTCTAGGTCCATTCAAGAGTAAAATCATATTAAGCCATCAGAAGGACATGTGTGTGATTTTACTCATGTGGTAAATAAGAGGTCAAACAAACAAATTAAATTAAACAAAAATAGACTTTTAGTCAATAAAAGCAAATCAGTGGCTGCAGGAAGAGAAGGGGGAGTGGGGTGGGCACACTGGGTGGAGGGGATCGATTACAGCAATGAGAAGTGGAACGGTGGTGAACTAACTGATGTATGACACAGAGATGCAAATTTTTACTATGATGCACACCTTAAACCTAAGTAATGTTGTGATGCAATTTTCCTTCAATAAAATTTACTTGAATAAAAAGTAGAATTTTATTATTCAATTCTTAACCATTTAAAATATCATTGATGAAATATTCTTAACATGAAAATTAACTTTAAAAAAAAGGGAAATTCCTAAAATGTGATTGAAATGTATTTTACATGAAAGTTAGGGTTTACATGATTTTGACATGAAGTAGTAATTGAGCAGACAATTCTATTAATTAAACAGAAATTGCATTTAGGTTTTTTTGTGTGTGAACACTATGATCCAGTAGTAGCCTTGTAAGTTCGATTATAGCACACTGTATTTCTGTTGAGACAGTAAGTGGAACTGAACTAGGAAAAAATATATAGTTGCTTTATTCATAAGGATGAGTATCTTATACAAACAAGAGGTACATGTATTTCAAAGAAACAGTAGTAGGAGAGCCAACTTTTATTCTATCAGGAACTAGTTCTTGGCCCAGGAAAGGTTGCAAGGAAAACATTTTAACCTAATGTTCTAAGGAAGACTATTTTAAATGTATTCTAGGCACGTCCTGGGGGAGTGGCGGTTTTGTTCACCACCTCTAGCTGCTGCAGTCCACGCACATCCCAAGGTCCCAGGTTTACAGCCAACCAGTGGGAACAGCCAAGATAAACAGTTAAATAGTGTTTCTTCCTTCTCTCTCTCTTCCTGCCTGCCTGCCTTTGCCTTTCCTTTTGAAAAAAACAAATGTGTTTTCAGGGTTAATATGTAGGGTACAGTACTATGAACTAAATCAATTACTTCTAAGAAGAAATAGGATTCAATTTATGGGTACTTAGAGTGATGAGACTTTGGGAAAACCCACAGGATATTATATGCTGCGTTAGTTAAAGAAACTAATCTCTATCCTACTGGGAGAAGGGGAGGAGTTATATATGAATATCACAAAATGTATAAATTTATAAAAAAGAAAATCAGATCTAAACTCTGAATTTGTTTCATAAAAATCACAATAAA
This sequence comes from Solenodon paradoxus, assembly GCA_004363575.1. NCBI lineage: Eukaryota > Metazoa > Chordata > Mammalia > Eulipotyphla > Solenodontidae > Solenodon > Solenodon paradoxus. The sequence continues at coordinate 609,354 of RJWH01000564.1, forward strand.
ATGTTCAATTTTGGATATTTTTGAATCAAAAACATTTTAAATGGTTTAAAATTAATCAATCAATGATTACCTGGAGGTATTCCTAGCTTGTTGTTCTGTTAAGTTGAGCTCCTCACTCGAAACGCCATCTTTTGTTATAAGGTCATCAGTAATGTCTGCAATATCAGACAGTCCAGTTGTGTAGAGTGGATCTACTGAAGCACTTCATTTGCAAATGCAATTTGAGAAATATAAGTCAGTATCTATAATGTAATTATTGCAAGCAAAAATGAACATGTAAAAAACTATATTCTCCAAGAGCATAAACACAAAAATGATCCTTCTATTTCTTTAATTCCATTATCACTCAGTGAACAAGATTAATCATCAATAATTGAAGACTTTATACAGCTCTTAAAAATGCAAACTTAAGGCCCAGAAAACCTGCTACAAGTTAATATATGCAGTAAAAGAAAATATAGCAAATATAACCTATTGTATTCAAGTGAAATATGTTAAAATGAGCAATATAAAATAATAATCCTCAGTTTCTTTAAAGCACTTAATTTTCAATGGGAATTTCTTATATTTAAACCACAAAGAGATAAGTAGTATAGAAATTCACAAAGAGATGAACAAAATTCCAAACAATTTATACTCAACTTTGAATAAAACTGTGAATGAATTATTAAGATATTTACCTTTCAAATAACTCATCACTGTTACTCATACCTGAAAAAGAGAATTATAAACAAAATTATTTCAGGTCAGTTTTTTTTTTTCCTAGTTTCAGCTAAGAACCCGATTTTAAAATTATATAACTAGAAACTGAAATATTTTTAAACTTCCAACATGGCTTATTTATTTTTAAAGAGAAAAAGAAAAAAGGTAGAGGAGGAAAAAACATTTTTATTTAATTAGTTGTTTATTGTGGTTTTTCTCTCTGGCCTGATGTGTTAGATGGTCTACACCCAGCCATCTCGGCCACCTAAGTCACAAGGGCATGCCCCAAACTGCCTTAAAGATCTAGTTATCCTCCTCTTGAATAGGGTTATTGTTAGTGAATATTGTTCACATTTTAAGATTACTTTTCTATCCAGAGTATTCTGTAATTCAGAGGGCACAATTTTCTTTGCTTAGTAGAATTTAGAATACTGGAGAATACCTCTCATGATCTAAAACTAATAAATGAGGAAATATCTAATTTAAATCCAAGAGGACATTACTTGGTAGAATATGATTCAAAGAATACTTTTAAGCCTTGATCAATACTAACTATATCTCATTAAAGTAAAACATGTAATCTACTCAATTCTATGTTTAACCCTCAAGAGGAATTGAGTTAATACAAGCAGAAGTATTGTGACATCTCTTCATAAAAATATTTCCATGTTAAGATCTTCTTATAGTGGATGTGCCCTTGTATTTCAGGTGGCTGAGACAGCTGGGGTGTGGACCGCATATAGCCCGTCAGGGTGGGAGGGGGATGGACACACAGAACCACAAAAAATAAACAAAATTTTTCCTGCCTCCCCTTAAAATTTTTTTTCTTATATTTTACATTATCTTTGTTTTCAGAATCTGGGTGCTTGTTAATTCTTAATAGCAAATAATTAAATCTAACTTGAGAAAAGCCTTAACTATTGAATGAAAAAATAATGGCTTAATCAGATAGGTATACAAGGTCTGATCACTAATAATACAGTAATATCATTTATGCAACATTGTTTTACTACTTGTATTATTTTCTTAAAATAAAACACTGTAAACACTCAATAAAATAATCATTACTGACCATCAATATCTGAGGACAAAAATGTTTTTCAAAGTCACTGTCAGAGGTTTAACTGTTTTATTTTATGCCTTATTATTGATATCTATTCATTAGGACTAAAAAACAGCATTTCAAATTGCCAGCTTCAAATGAAATGGAATGAAAGCGGTACCAAATTTTTTTAAAATCTCAAAATCCTCAACTGTAAATGGGGACAATAATGATATTTCCCTCACAGGTCAGACTTGATGTGTATAAAACAGCAATGCCTAACACATGGCAGAGGCTCAGTAAGTTACAGCCACTATTTTACTTTTTAATTACAACTGCAGGATTCTCCTAATTGGCAAAACTTTGATTTCTGTTTTTATAAAAATCAAATAGTAAAGAAATTCTGGGTGCTCCATATTTTAACATTAAAAGTTGGCAAATATGTCTTCTGAAGGTGACAAGATGACAGAGTTCTTCACATGAGTGGTACAATTTTTAACTTGCCCCTGAAATTAGTAAGCACCACAAAATGGCTTCAAATATCTTTCACAACTACATTCCCAGTAAATACTCTGCAGCAACATTATATTGGAAAATAAGAGTTTAAATGAAAAAGTAAAAATAATTACCATGAAAAGTTGTATTCTGGTCACTGGAAAGGCTGACAGCTGAACTGGCAGAAGGAAACACACGCGTTTTCTGACTAGAAAGAGTTTCTGTTTCTGAAAATTCAGCTTCTGAGGTCTCTTCTTTACCACTTCGATCTTTAGTATCCACATGAGTTGGGAAATGCACTAATTCAGAGAACATATTACAATTAAGATAGCAGAGCGAGAAATCACGTGGAAAAGATTTAACTTCCACGTGGCTGGCGACAGATGTATTCAAGGTCCACAACACACTATTCTGATAGCTATCTGTTATAGACTAAGATCATCTGATATTGAAAATTCAAATTCTCAGCACGCCCTGGGGCCAGGGAGAACCAGCAGCATGGACAACTAAATAAAAAAAATGCTTCTTCCCCCTCACTCTTCCTGCCTGTCTGCCGCCTGCTCATCTTCATTCCTGCCTGCTCATCTTCATTCCTGCCTGCTTCCTTCCTCCGATGTCAGAAAATGAAAAAGATGTCTAAGCTGAGTAGTAATGGCAATGCCGCTGGGATAGTCCACGGAGGAACAGGAGGTGCGACTCTGCAGGTCACAGTGCGGGGAGCCGTGCTACCTTCAGATGGCCTGGTGCGGACGGACAGCTCTGACCATAAGGTGGGGATGAGGAAGATCCTGCCCCAGAGAAGCAGCAAAGTCCTCTAGCTCAATATGTATGTGTGCATGCATGTGTGTTTATGTAAGTATGTGTCTATCTCCTACGTAAACCAACATAAAATGCTTCCTTTTTAAAAATAAAGAGCATTTACAAAAACTGACCAAAAATTCTAAGCCAAAAGATATTTTAACAAATATCTAAGAACTGATATCATATACTCATCTAATCACAATATAATGAAAATGGAAATCATTACAATAAATAACCCAACCCCATAATATTTGGAAGCTAAGAATCATACTGTGGCAGTCTGATATATATAAAAGCAAAAGGAGATCATACCATTGCCTTAGAAAAAAATATGGCCTGAGGTAGGGACCAGTAATATTGTCACAAAAATAATCCTAATCTAAAATTAGGGGAAGTGGGACTATGACATTATGACATATGAAAAGTGTTTCTAGTTCTGGCACTCCTCAAAGGTAATGCTTATTTTTCAAAGCAAGGCTTCAGTCCCCAACCCTCCAGGAACCTTCAGTATTGCTGAGGGTTTTTGAAGTCGATGCTTTCTCAAATTCAGGGCCAGATGACAATTCAGTAGAACCCACAGGTTCACCCTATAGAAAAACATACACAACGAAAAAACTGTTATAAATGTTATAGACTGATCATTTCAAAGTATCAAACAATTTTATATTTTAAACATTTACATTACGATAACAAATTAAAGAAATGGGATTAAATCGAATATGAGCTAAATGCTAGGGATTGATGAGAAGGAAAAACTTTACTGATTTTTAGCTTAGTTAATTTAGTCTTTCATGAGGCACAGGAAAATAGCTTCATGTTATTTTAGAATGGGGAAGAGCTTAACCACTATCTAGCCAACATCTTTTAGAGAAATTCAGTGACTTCCTCAGTGGCAGAGCATGGACTTGAACCCAGGACTTGAAGTGCTTGTCAGTATCTGTGGCCAGTATCCGTTTGCTTCGTCCAGGCTTGCAGGCTGTTTTCCTAAATGAAACAGGCAAGTCAAAAGTCTCTGTATTTTGCACATCCTGGTGGCCTAGCAGTTTAGTCCATCAGCAAGCGCAGCCCACATACATCCCAGTTCAACACCCGGGTTTGCGGGAAAACCACCAAGATGAATAACTAAATAAACTGTTTATTCTTCCTCTCTCTTCCTGCCTGCCTGAGTACCTCTGTTTGGCCTTCATTTCTGCCTCCACCTTTCCTTTTAAAAACAGCAACTTTGTATTTATGTTTGCATTATAATTGCACGAGAGTCTTTTTAACCAATATATCAAACCTTTGATGTTATTTTTCCTTCAAAATAGTCACCTGGAAGACGAAATACTTAGGGAGTTCGAGAATCATTTTTAGAGCTCTTCCTTTGAAGCTGTCTCCCTAGCTTGTGCTATATCTCCAATAACTATTCTGGTGGTCTTTCTTACATAAATGCAATTTGTTACTCTCAGGGGGCAAAATAACCATTAAAAATTCATCAAATGCCTACCAAACACCAAGGTAAAGATACAGTCCCAAACCCCACTTCAGTCTTAAAAGGGCTGAGAGGAGAGAGGTATCCTAATTTTTGAAAATTTTTCTATAATACACATGTGTGATTTAACACCTTCCCCACTGGCAAGCTACCTCTGCCTTTCTCTGTTTTCCCCTACTCCTGACCATCACTGACTCAGCAGAGCTACCGTGTTCATTATGAAAAAGCATTCCAAATGATCTGTGCATGCACAGTTGTCCTTTTATCTAATGGACCCAGACCTGTGGAAATGCCTTCTGGAAACTCCTCTGGCTTGCTTTCCTCTTAATTGCTATCTCTTTTTCTTTGCTTTTCTTAAGAAAAGGTGAAGGTAGGAATAAAGGCAGACAGTAGGCAGGCAGGAAGAGAGAGGACAAAGAAGCATCTCATTTATTTTACATCTTGGTTTTCCTCCCTTGGCTGGGATGTGAACCCCGGGTCCTTGGGATGCACACAGACTGCCACTGCTCCACCAGGGCAGGGCGCACCTCTCCTGAATCTCTTACCACCTCAAACTGTTCCTTCTTAAGCTCTGAGGCTGAATTCTCATTCCTAACCATTGAACTCACAGAGTTCTGTCTTTCACCTGCATTTTCTCTCAATGTATTCTCTCTGAGTAAATACCCTCCCTACTGAAATTTGAACTTTCTCCAAATTTATGACTCCCAAATCTGTACCATCAACCCAATCTAGCTCCTGAGCTCCCAGAAGCATATATTCAACTAGCTAGTAATCAGAGCACCTCAAATTGAATGTGTCCCTGAAAGAAATCACTGTGCTTCAGTCCACCCATCCATCCCCCAAAACAGACACTTCCTCTTCTGTAGTTTGGAAAATGGCGCCACCATTCACTAGGATGGAAATCTGGACACCACTGTGAATCTCTGTATTCTTCTTCACCTTCCCACAGTCCAACCACCTCTGACTTCTTCTACATCCTCCCCACTATTCTCAGTGCTAAAGTTCAGGTTATTATTATTATTTCTTGTTCAGTATTCAGTGGATCCCAAACACCAACCAATGGACTTAGTATACAGCTAGTATCATAAGAATCATTCAGTTTGTTAATAATACAGAGTCCTGGGTTCTACCCCCATAACTACTAAAAATGAGAATCTCAGGGACCTGGGACCCATTAGTTTACATTCTGACAAGTTCACAAGAAGATTCTAATGAGCAACTAGCTTAGAGCCACTATGACTCAACTGATCTCCCTGTTCCAGCCTTACCCTCTAGTTTATGCTCCACACTGCTGCCAAAGTATCTGATCATATCACTGCATGGTTTAAAATTTTTCAATAGTCTCCCGCTACTTACTTAGAGGATAAAATATTAGTTGCCTGGTACAGTATATAATAGGTTCCATTCTTCCTTGCCTGCCCTACCTAACTCTACTGCCAAATGTTTTAAAGCTCAGTCCCTAGCTCAGCACCTAGTTCCAGCTAATGCTGCTACAGTTCATCAAATACTCTGCCACTTGACACCTTTCCGCATTTGCTCACATTTCTTCAGCCCTTTCTTATCTAATTTATGAATATCAATTCATTACCAGCTCAAGAGTCAACTCTATAAATTCTTTCCTAATCTCCAGCTTCACTTACCTCCAGTCAGAACAGGTCAGGCATACTGTGTGTCCTCACCAGGCCCTGTTCAAATGTACAAATGGGTGCATACACTGCTCACATCTTATAGATTCAAAGCGGTCTGAGACTAAGGAGAATGCTTTGTTTATCTTTCTATTCTCTTTCTATTGTTGAAACTTAGCACAGGACCTGGAGTGTGGACGGTGCTCAACAAGTATTTGTTGAAGCAATGAATGATTCATGAACTCTGGCAGGAGTGAGCAAGCAGGAATCAAAACTAGATTCAGGTCTACGTAACATATCTGGCTTTAGATATGCTTAATATACTTAAAAACAGAAGGCAATTTCAAAAGCGAATCCTTGGAACAGAGTTCTAAGGGTGATTCAGGCACCACACAAAATTGGAAGTGACAGATCGAAGACGGAGTAAAGCACCAAAAGGAAAACAAACAAACATTGCTTAACAAAAGTCCTCCCTCACAAGTGTTCCACGTGTTTAATCTTAACTGTTTAATTGTTCAGTGTTTGAACTAAAGAAATACTACAAAGCTAGTAAATACATCTTTTAAAATGTCGATACTACCTAAGTCAATGAGAGAGTGCTTATCCTGCAGTCTAATTTTGCATGTCTCAATATTAGGGATTAACACATTCAAAATATTTTTGCTATTTTGATATTTACTTTATATAAATTTTGCTTACTAAAAAAGGACAGGATTTTTGTGCAGAATAATTAATACTTGAGACTACCTTACTATCTGTCTACTATGACAGATCTCCTTACATCTAAATATCAATAACTTTATTATGAAAACATATTAAAGATACAGAAAATATCTAAGGACTACTAATCCCAGTGTATAAAATATTTAAAACAGAATTTCAATGGATAATTTGGAATTTCATTCCAAATATATGGACAATAGTATTTGTAAAGTTAAAAAATTTTACCGAAAATATTAATTGCAAGTACAGTTTAGTATTAATTTTTGCAATTCATGTATTTACAATTTATATATTTCTTTCCCTAATAAAAACCACGGGTTCTCATCTTAAAAACTTCAGGCAGTGGCTCTCAGCTGGGGGAGATTTTGCCCCCAAGGGGACACTTGGGAGACATTTTTAATTATCATAGATGAGGGGAGGACTACTGACAGCTGGATGGCCAAAGCCAGGGCTACTTCCAAAGACCGTGCACACCCTACAAAGCATGGGGCAGCTTCCCACAACAAGACTTACCTGGTCCAAGGAACTCTTACCTTAAAAAAAACCTAAATTTCCCATTACTTTAAAAAAAAAAATCAAGTGTCTAAAACAACATCACTCTACATATCCAGAAACTTGGTAACAAGCAAAAACTAAGACGGTCTACCTTGTGACGTTGGCCTAACACTTCAAGTCGGGGGAAATCCTGCTCTATGTTTTCAGCAATATTCTGTATTGATAACAGCTGCTGGTCAATTTTCAGAAGCTTTGAGGTGAGATGCTCGAGCCGGCGAGCTGCAGAACTTGGCGGAGGATGGGCGGCAGGGACGCCCTGCAGGAGCTCCCACAGCCCATAATCCTCTGCAGCAGCAGACCCTGCGCGCTGTTCTTTCCATGGGGCATCTGGCTTCAGCACCTCTAAATATCAATAAAGACAGCATCAGAGCTGATTACAACTGAGGGAATGCTGATGATCTAAAGTGCTTTTCAGACCTCATTTTAACTCAGTGTACCACTTCCAAATTGGTTTTAACTGCATATACTTAGAAATGTCATTTCTTTTTCTTGACTTCTGAGATTTATCTTTTGTGAGATAAGAATATATTTATAATTCATACATTTATGAATATGTTATCATGACCACAAAGCCTCATATACAAGGCAGTTTGAATATTACTTTTATCCTCTGCTACAAAAATATGCTTCATCAAAACTTTTTAAAATGTTTTTATGACTTTTTAAATGTCTACCTGAAAAAGAATTACCACACAGTTAAAGCTAGACATTCACCATTACTAACTCTATGTGGGTATCTGAGACAAACATTAAATCTTCCAAGAATGGGCGCATCGCAGTAGCCTAGTGGTCCAGTACAACTGGGAGCAGTCCCCAAACATCCTAAGGTTCTGGGTTCAAGACCCAGGGTCAGACCCAGGGTCACAAGCAATGTTAACAACTATATAACCATAAAGTGCCTCTTCCGCCTCTTTCTCCCTGCCTGCTTACTCACCTTCATTCCTGCACCATTTAAAAAAAAATTTCTTTCAAGGCCAATATCAAAGTCAAGGACTCTGGCATGTTTCTCTTCCTTCTTAGGAATCTTGGTCTACTCTTCTGCCACCCACTCCTTTCACTCAGCACTATTACCTGGGGTGCCAGTCTCAGCTCACTTCTCACTCCACCCAGACTCCCTGAGGGATGTCACAGATGCAGGTAGCTCCCAAATTCATGCAGCATTCTCCCTCTGAGCCCAGTCCCTTAAATCCATCTGTGTCTTGGACATCTCATTTGGATCAACCCAAAAACATATCAAACCAAACTCACCCCTTGAACCCACCCCCAGCCTGCTCCCTCTTCCTTATTTCCTACCTGGTGCATAACACGATCACTCACCCAGTTTCCCAAGCCAGAGGCCTGAGTCATTCAAGCTTCTTCTCTTTCCTTCATATCCAAAGGGACATCAAATTTTGATGATTCTACTACCAAATAGCTCCTCCATTTCCACGACTACTTCTTAGCTAAAGCTTTCACCATAGATGGATCCCAAACAGTATGTACATCTCTAACTTATTTCATTCCTATCATTGATATCTTCCACAAAGGCCCTAGAGAGATCTTTTAAGACACAAATCTGACGTTGTTCCTTTTCCAGTAAAAAGGAGAAACCTTTAGCATTGCTCTAATGCCTTCGCCTTGTAAGTCTAACTGCCCCAGTATGCGAGACAATGACATTGTGTTTCCTCTGTCTAACTCTCCAACTCATCTCCCGCTATTTCTTAAAAAAAAAAAAAAAAAAATCCCCACAATTCCATTGACTCCAAGATACTGAAATTTAATTTTCTCAAGCTCTTAAGCTCTATCAAACCTCTGAGTCAGTGCACATCTCGTCTCTCAATTTGTATGCTCTTCCTCTCACCAAAACCTACTTTTCTTTAAGATTCCACTTAGGTGTCTCTCCTCTAAATAGCCCCAACCCTCCCTGGAGATGGACCAGATGCTGTCATTCCCAACAGTCTCATCCATACCACCATCAGAGCACTGACAATCACCTCTCCAGCTCTTTCTTTCCTCCTACTAGTGGGTCCACAAGCACAAAGTCCAGCATCACTCCTCTTTAGCCTTTATGTCTGGTCCCGAGTGTTTACCGAATGAAGAGTCAGTTACATGAAGATTATGATTCCTGTCTTACCTAACTCACAAAACCTTAGATTAAATTATGAGACAAATATTCTGGAAAATATGAATTAATAAGCTTATTACATTTCAGTCCCAGTCTAAGGTGAACTTTCCCCTAAGAAGATAACTGTGAACTTCTGTTGGCAATGGCAGTTACATAATCTTTCCCAACCTGGTTTTAATCCTGCCTTTTAACTTGCCTCGCTCAGCATTTTACTATTTACACTTCCTGTTTCTCATCAGCATGAAGTGTCTACCCAAACCACTCTGAGGAAAGAATTTGGTGGACAAATTTAAAGTAGAAAGTAAAGTTAGGGTGTGCCCTGGCGGCCCAGCAGTTTAGTACATTAGATGTAGTCCACATACATCCCAAGGTCTCAGTTGAAGACCCAGGGCCTGGTGTGTGAGATGGGCAGAGCAACCAAGATGAATATGAATACAATTAAGAGCTTCTTCCTCTCTCTTCCTGCCTGTCTGCCAATTCACCTTTATTCCTGACTGTTCCTTTCCTTTAAGAAAAAATAAAGTAAAATAGATAGGCTCAAAATCTAGAATGACCTACATCCACAATGAAAAATACCTAGGAAGGTCAACACCACATTCTAGTGACCTGATAATGTCCTCCCTCTGCCCAGCTAAGTTCTGCTTGCTGTTCCTGGCAGAGCTCCTGTTGGGAGATGGCTTCGGACACAGGAAGCTATTGCCATTCAAAACACTGAGCAAGTCTCTGTTCAAACAGGAATGTACCCTTTGTTTTGCTTTAACTTTTTGTTTTAAATACCTAGGGGCCCTAGTCCTCTCTTATTTTCCTTTAATGCAAAACCCGCTTGACTCCACGGTATGACTATGTTCTGATTCTTTAAAGCATGTTATACAAATAACATGGTGGGATTTAATTTCGGAATGTAACATCTTTGAAATTGGCATTTTTATGTTCTTCCCTTTAATAAGAACAGGAGGGTCTACAGTCGTATTTTCATGACCAGGCATTCTCAACAGAAAAGGGTCCTTCGACTGGTTGATTACAGATGTGATCTCACTGGCAGAGGAATCTAACCTACAGGTTACAGTCATTTCAGATGCTAGTCTAAAGTATTCTGGGGCCACAGGGAGACGGGTCAAGCTCGTGTGTCAAAATGGCAACTGGTGAAAATCAAGGGGATTAACAAGGTACCTGAGCAGCCACTGGCCTTTGGCTGGATGCGGCCTGGATGCGACCTTCATGATGGCCTATCAGGCTGTGTCCCAGAGTGAGGACCAGATACAGCTCATTTACTTTCAACAAACCTTCAAGCGATTAAGTGCCAGACCTGGAATTAAAGCCCAGTTCTATTCTATTTTAATCTAAATGCCAAACATTTTTCATTTCCTCACTGACTTTTCCAGGATGGAAGACTGCTAGTTTTCATACCTCCTCCCTCCCAAGCACCTAACAGCCCTATGAAAGAACAGAGAGAGGGAAAACGCTTCCAGATTGGAAATGCTGGCACTTAATGGTTCATGGAGCTTTAACACACACACCTTAGCACATCCTAAGGTGAAGCCTTCCTGTCTTCCCTTCCTGGCTCCCTCTACACTGGGTGCCCACAGGCTGATACACAATAAACAGACAGGGTTGCTCTGCACCCCAGCATCTGAGCAACAGGCTGGGTCTACTTGCAACAGCCGGGAAAGCCAGAAGAGACACTGTATTGGAGGAAGTATGATTGTCTATCAGATTATTCACCAGATGCAACAGCTCAGGTTTTTAAGAAATTTTCTTCTAAATCTTGCAAATATTTTACAATAATGTAACCTGTTTGAAGACAATAAAACAATGTTCTACTAATTAAGTACTGCCGACTACCATGCCTATGAATTTTCTATGTGCTGTTCTAGAATTTCCCACCTTTTTAAATATGAGGATTCCTTTTAACAACAAAAAAACTAATAAAACCCCACAGGACCCATAACTCTATCTTATTTACCTACTCTTCTTAGAAGGGAAAAGGCTTTCACCTAGCTTCTTTTGCAAGTGCTAGATTTTAGTGCTTATTTCTTGCAATACAGTAGTAATTCACAGAAGGGTAGACTCAAGCTATAAATCCATGGCACTCACCTTTGTCCTGATGTATGTCTGATGGAGTAGGTGAGAGGATCCTAGGCTCCTGCTCATCCATAAATCCCGTTCTCCAGCTTCTTCCTTCCAGACAGGTTGGAGACACTTTTGCAGGTTTTAAAAATAAATTCATAGAGGAATTGGCAGATTCTATCAAGAATATGAAAGGCAAACAAAGACTGACTCAAAATTTCCGAAGTCAAGGTATTTGGAAGACTAAAAGGACATTTCTAAATATGAATATACAGACATTCAGAAGTACAATGGCTTGTAAGAGAACTAAGAGACATAAGTAAAAGTAAGAATGCTCTATTAAAAATTTTTTAATATATTTAATCTATTTGAAAAGTAGGGAAAATTATTACCATGACTCTTTAAACAGTGTAGGGGTGCAGCGTTAGTAACTGAAGCAGCCATATAATGGAGCGCTGCAGAAGATGGGGCTTCTACAGGGCTCTGCTGTCTGATAGCATCCTCTGAGGGTTCTTTTCTGAAAGGTAGCTCTTGCAGGTCTTTAGCTTCAATATCAATCACATTTATGTAAGTGTGTCCAACCTGAGGACAAACACAAAATCAAAACGGTTGCATGCTTCCCTCTGTACTGTGTCCACCTGTCCAAATCCCACCAAAAACCACCACCACCACCGGGCAAGACACGTTGATACAGCTTAACTGAGGGAAAACTGCGGGACGCATGTGTGACAGTGTTCGCTTACAGTGTCTTGGGGGATCACACTTAAATTTTAACTGTTTGACCTTTCCAAAGAGCTGTGATGCAATTTTTGGCTTCGTTTCATTTAAACAATTGAATAAGGGTGATGACCATAAAAAATTTTAGCACAAAGTTCTAAATGAAACACAAACCAAACTTAGTACCATATCGGAAGCTGAAGGTGACAAAGGTTTTTCTGCTATTTCAGAAGCTTTGAGATTTAGATTTATATCTGGAGTCAACAGTTGAGGAACACTCAAAGGTTCATGTTCTGAAAATTAAGAAAAATCAGGATTATAAAAAAAAAAATCTATGAATAACTCAGTCATTTAACTTTGTATGTAATATATATGTTGAAACTCTACATATCACAGGTATAAAGTAAATGAAATTCTAAGGGCATTTACTCTGGAATAATTCATAAATGCAGACTATGCTTTTCTCTTATCAATGAATAAATAACTCACATGCTTTAAAAGGGTACATTCAGTGATGTTGAATATTTTCACAAAGCCCTCAGCTAAGTGTACCACCTAGTGTTTAACATCTAAATTTTATAAATCATTAGTTTTTCACTCCATAATAAACCACACATCAACAAAAATCTAGAAAAAGTAAAGCAAAAATACTATTAAATGTAAAAAAATTATCATATAATTACATATAACTATCATTCTATATTAAATTAATTGGCTTAACTACTCTTATGAGGTAGTAACTCTTATTTTGACTTTGTGCAGACATAATTTTTAGCCATGCTGTTCTCAAAAAAAAAAAAAAAAAAAAGAAATCACACCTGATGTGGATGAAACAATTTTTTGATTTTTACAATATTCAGAAACAACTTCTTGGGGTACAGCTTCTTTATCTTGAAGTAATTAGATGATGTGAGGCAAAAAAGAAAACAAAAATAAAAGGATTTACAAAAATAAACAATGCATGGTTTTAGATATTATATATAAAAAAGTAGAAGTGGAGACTGAAAGTTTGACTCTAATTTTTTAAGTTAATATAATTCCAGATTTTCTTAATTATGCCCTGAACCTTATTATCTAGGTGACTAGCTAGCTGTTTATTATCTGAGCAGCAGCTACTAGCAAACAGGCAACCGGCTGGACAAGACTGCCCAGCAGCACAGGCGAAACGCCTCCAGGGCCTTCTGGGAGGTGTGCTTACGAAGTGCTCAAATCACATTCGTTATCTGCACTAAAATCCACCTCAACATACTCACCCTCACTCAGAAAACAAAAATTAAACAACGGTAAAATGCTTTTATGTGACCTGTCATGTGGACAAAGATAAAAGAGCTGGTGCACCCTGGTGGCCTAGCTGACAAGGCCACCAGATGTAGTCCACATACATCCCAAGGAACCAGGTTCGAGGCCAGGGCGGGGGACAAACGGATAAACAACTAAATAAAATAATAAATGTTTCCTCCTCCTCTCTTCCTGCCTGCCTGCTCTCCTTCATTCATGTTTGCACCTTTCCTTTAAAAGAAAAAGATAAAAGAGTTAACTGAATCAGAGATGACAAAAAGGACTCTCCTGCAGGAAGATACTCACTGAGGCAGAGTAGGAGAAAACTAAGGAGAAAAATTCTGGAAATCACCTAATGCATTCAGCAATAAGGAATCAGTTAAATATTTTATGGCACAGCTGAAAGAACAAATATGCTTAAAGTGCTGTCTGATGACATAGGGGAATGTCTGTCATAGTAGAAATCAAAGGATACAAAATACAGGTTAACACCTGTTAACCCAAATTGATTTCATTTCTACAAATGTGCTGGACAGTTAGACAACAGGACACTCAATTGCATTATTTTAAATAAATAAAAGGGGTGTTTGAGTTATCCAATAATCCAAAATATAATTAATACGATTCTTTTTTTTAAAAAAAAGGAAAGGTACAGGAAGGAATGAAGGCAAGAGGCAGGCAGGCAGGAAGAGACAGAAGAAAGAAGAACTCTATTTATAATCTTATTTAGTTATTCATTTTTGTTATTCCTGCCAGTCCCAGGACACAAAACTGGGATCTTGAGATGTATGTGGATGTGGACTGCAGCCAACCCCCTAAATACAAAACAATTCTTAAATACTTAACTAACAATTCATCAGGATTACTAATGTATAAAACATTTTAAACATCCCTCCTTAATTTTCATTTACTCTGCTGGTCAGCGTGCAGTATGCAGTAACGCTGACCAGATCAGGGGTGAGTTACCTCCAACACTACAGCAGACAGGTGCAATAGCTTAAATGAGGACTACGTTAAGACACTCTTTAACTGGAGAGTGTCCTGAAGTGCCTGGGATAAAACAAACATGGCCCTTACAACCTCAGGCATGAAATTCCAGTGTAGGCAATTAAGGGCATAAACAATCCATATTCAAAACATTGTTTCTACTGATTTTGGATGTAGCCCATGTCATTTTTTTTTAACAAAAACATAATGTGTTAATTATATTACCATGAATTCAATTTAAGATTTAAATTTAAAATTTCTAAAGTATGTAACAGGGTTGAAGACAAGAACCTGGGATGAGTAACTAGTATATGATTTTAGACTCCTCAAAATCGCTGTTCTGAAGAAAAGTATAGATATATTACATATTGCCAAAAAAAAGGTTTTTGAATTACAGAAAACCATTGTTTCACCTGGGTCTGTATTAGTACTTGCATCCTGACGCTCTATAGCTTTCTTCCTCACAGAGGCCATGAAATGCAATCCAGCCGATGTATTAATGTCATCTTGTAGCATTTCTTAAATATAACAGCAAAACATTGGACACAATAAGACAGCATATTACATGCAGAGCAAAAGCAGAGCACCTAACTCAAAGGAAGGTGACGTGTAGTGTCAAGATGTCATCAAAATGGACTTTCTGAATGATGTGATGTCTAAAGTGACTCTCAAGGCAGCTCAGTGGAATAAAAAACAAAATTGTGGAGGGCTTTGTATACTCAGACTAGAAATTTATATATTCCTTTCGCCGATGAAGATCCAGTAGAAATTATTAAGCATGCAAGTGATATGGTCATATTGACCTAAGAAAAAAAATACCGTGTAAAAAATAGACTTGAGTGAATAAAATTGAAGGAAATTACTTAGATGAAGCTGATGCAGCAATTTAAATAAGTTCCTAGGTAAGTATGGGATAGAGGAGAAAGAATACATATAAGAATTATAAGAAGAGGGAAGCTACCTTCTACTTGGCTAGATGGATGCTGCCCAATTCATGAATTGCTTAATGAAGTCAGTTACATGTTTCAAAAAACTACAAGGCACGTAAACTAACTAAGAACTGATTATTGACTGGATAAAGCCGGGGGAGGCAGAATTAAGAAAAACTCATGTTTGGGGTCAAGTTGGTAAGTAACACAAACAGAGACAGAGACTATAGGAGAACAAAGGAGCCGCTGGAACAAACAATGAATTCAGACTGTGTGTGCTGTACCTGAGGTAATTTCCCCCCAAGTGGCAAGTTAGACGCCAAGTTCGAAGTCTATTTTCAGATTTGGGTTTCTATGTAAATATGACCACTCATTCACTCAGGGAGACTAAGCAGACGAGCATCAATTAAGGTATATTGCAGTTATATACATATTTGGTTTTTGTCCTTGGTTCTAGGCACAGAGCTCCTTAAACCCTTGGACTTTCCCCAGTGAAAGGAGGGTCTTTTGTTAATATAATAAGCCCCTTTTGATCACATCTGAGTTTGGGCTAATGAAGTGACTCTTGGCAGATCCCCATATAGTTTTAGGCTGGGTGCTGATGACCAGAGGACTAACCACATAATCAGAGGTTTAGAACTATCAGTCCCACACTCACTTCACCCTACCCTACCTCTGGTAGGGGAGAGCAGCTAAAGATGGAATTCAATCACCAGGGCTCAGAGATGTACTCAATGCCTGTGGGATAAAACTTCTATCAAAATCCTGGAACAATGAAGCTAAGGGAGTTTCTGGCTGATGACAGGTGGATGTGCTGGGACAGTGGCATGTGCAGACAGGGTGTGAAACTCTGTCCCTGCCCCTCAGGTCCCTTCCATTTGCATTCTTGAGTTGTATCCTGTAGAATAAAATTGTAGTGAGAAGCAAAGTGTTTTTCTCAGTTCTGGAGTCATTCTGATGATTCAGAAAATCTGCAGGGGATCTCATGGAAACCCCTGAATTTGCAATCAACTGGGCAGAAATGCAGTGTCTGGGATCCCGTTTGCAGCTGGCATCTCAGGTAGAGCAGTCTTTTGAGACTGAGTCTTTAACCTGTAGGATTTGTGCTTACTCTAGGTAGCGAGTGTTAGAACACGAAATGATTACAGGACAATCAGCTAGTGTCGGAGACTTAAGAATTGTTGTTGCTAGGAATGTCACACTAAATATCCATGAAATAGTTATGTGGTCATTAAAATTGGCACTGCAGAATATCTAATGACAAGGGAAGATAAAGACCTCAATACTAGTATGTTAAAAGAATTAAGTTATAAACAAGTAGAGGAAACATTCTCTGTGTGTGTGTATATATATATACACACAAATGTATGTATTTGCAGATATATGAATCTTACAGTATGTAATAAATATATACACATACACATATTTATATTTATATATATATACATTTATTCAAAAAATAAATCCTGGAAGAACATTAACACTGTTTCTCTAGACAGAATAATTGTGGAAGACGTTAATATTCTTCTTATTCCCTATTTGTATTTTCTAAGTTTTCTGAGCATGTATTACCGCTATGAAGCAAAAAGTGTTACTAAGAATAAAAAAGAAAGGGGTTTTAAGACAAATGAGAAAGAAGAATACCGGAATAAGAGACCGAGAGGTGGCAGCTAAGCAGGTCAGCTGGGTGACAAGCGCATGGCTCAGGCACACAGAGGCCTGAAGCAGGGCCAAGGTGTCTGAAAGGAGGAGACCAGGTCATGGACTAAGTGAAGAACTGGGGTAACAGAGGTGGTGGACAAGTTAAGGGTGACTTTCAATGTAAAAAACCTTGCTGCTCAAGAAAACAGAGAAACCATTAACAGGAAGATGCCAACTTAAAATGTGAACATGTTGAACTTAAAATGACAGGTAAAAGAAATATGTGTGAGGGCAGATGTATATTCAAGTTTCATCAAAAAAACTTAAGAGTTGGGCAGCTCAGGCAGCTGAGGTATAGATCGTGTAAAGTTCAAGGACCAGGTTTGTGACCCAGGTTGGAGTAAACCAAACAAAGAGGTGACAAAATGACAGTAAACAGCCCCTAAAGCACAACAATGTGTGTATGTACATGCAAATGACTGAGGAGAAAGCCTGGGGACATACATCCAGGGGCAAGAAATAAATGGACCAAGAAAGAAAATATTTTACAATCCATAAACAAGTTTTCTGAGCTAATTCCTTTAAGATGCACGTATTATCTATGATGAATCTGACTCTTAGCATGCTACCCCCTAATTTCCTTTCAGACCTTATATATCAGTAACTTATTTGAGATTCTAATTACTTGTATTGCTCTACTGCAGGGACTGGCAAACTTTATCTGCAAAGGGCCAGACATAAATATCCTGGGCTTTGTAAACCATAGGGTACCTTTTCCAACAGCTGAGCCCTGAAAGATCATGTCAGAGACCACCTATAAACAAATGGGCATGGCTGTGTTTTTGATAAATGATTTACAAAAACAGGTGTAATTCAAGTCTGGTCAGTGGGCCATAGTTTGCTAACCACTGCTCTATTGGATGACACAACAAAACACACACACACACACACACACACACACACAATCTTGTCAAAGACAATACGAAAATAATTTAGCTCATTTTTATGTAAATATTTCTAGAAAGCTGACTTTAATTCTGAGCTTAGACATCATGCTAAGCACTTATACATACCAAAAGGAATGTCAAAGTCATCCGGAGGCTGGGAACCACAGTGTTCCTGCTGCTCCTAAATGAATCCCCAAATGATCTGTGATTAACTCAGTTATTTTGAAAAAAAATTCAATAGCTGTGAGGATTATTGAATTATTAGGTACAGAATCAAATCTTATAAATATAGAAATATTTTTTCACTTTATCAAATCAGATCTACAAAGGAGTTCCTGAAATTTACAAATCAAACAATAAAAAATAATGAATTTAATGCAGTTACTGAATTATGATGTGCGAATCTCTCTTGCACAGTAGCCTTGATATTGAAACCGTACCCTGCTCCTGTTAAGATTGCTCATGGACTCAACATATTTACCAAGTACCCCCAGACATGCTCTGATGACTTACTGTAAAAGTGCTTTTTAAAAGTCCATGTAAAAAACCCACTTCTGCTCATTCAATCTATTGTTGCAAAAACAGGTAAATAGTCACCAAAATTTAGAAGAAATATTTGAAAGTATCCTGATTTAAAATATAAATTATATAACAAACCTATGTTTGGGAAATCCTAAAGGCATCTAAAAGAGGTAGGTAAAACTAGTAACAGAAATCTAAATATCATACCCTATGCACTATGTCATAGAAAAAAGCAGAGTGATTTCAAGTATAAAAAGTTATATACATGGTGATTTGGTGGAGGGCAAGATGTGTTGACCAGATGCCCTAAATTGCAGCTTTTGATTTATCATCAAGTTGCTTTTCATAATCACAGCTATATGTCTACTGTTCCATGGAGGGACACAGCAGGAATTTATGTATTTAATGATGTAAACATTCTCCCAGTCATAATCAGACACTTTCAGAAATCAGAAGACTAGATAAAGTACCATGTCATCTCCAACAGTGAATACATGCAAGACCAGGGAAAAATATATAGTAGTTTATCTATACCTTGGGTTTCCTAAGTCTTTCTGAATCATTATCATTAATGATGGAATCCTCTGGTTGGAAAGTCACACTGGGCTTTCTCCTTGGTTTCTCCACTCTTTTTTCTTGCAGCTCTTTTTCAGCTCGTCGTTTTTCCCTGTTAAACACAATAGTGTAAAATATATATTTACTAATTTAGTTAAACCAGTTGTTATCTGTACCATGATATATCTAATCTATTTATCTACGTATATGAAGTTTTTTAAATTATGTCAGTAAATTATTTTCAATGGCAATTAAAGCAAGATAGGCTGTTAGAATGTAAGTGAATATAAGCAAAAAGTCAAGACACATGAAAGTTATTTCTGAGTTCATTTACTACTGAATTATTTAATCACTGGAACCTCAGGTCAGTATTACATCTCTTACTCTCTTGCTGGAGATTCTAAGCTGGCTTCAGAAACTCACCAGTTAGCTCCATTTGCCCATCTGAAGAAGTTAAGCACACACTTAGTTACCCCACCAAATCCTAGGAGAAAAACCTCTGTCTACCTATATCTAGCTAATATCTACTACCAGTGCTCTCTTCCCACAACTGGTTCCTTCCTCCTGTCTTTTCCAGATGTTCCCTCTTCAAAATCAATCCCTTGATTTATTTCTTTTTGTAAAGAGGAAGGCAGCAAAGGAAGGCAGGCAGGATGAGGGCAAGTAGGTAGAAAGCAGGACAGAAGAGAGAGAAAAAACATTCACTGTTCACTTTAGTTGTCCCCCACACAACTCCGGACAAGTCCAGGGCCTTGAACCTCAGTCCTTACGCTGCATGTGAACTGGTCTCCAGGCCTGAGCGTAACCACTGAGCCACCAGGGTGTGCCTCCTCAGCGATAATCTGCTAGTCTCTACATGTGCTGAACATCCGTCAGGAAGAAAACAGTATAAAAGCTCTTCACTGCTAGTCACAGTCTAGCCCTTTACAGGAACATTTCTTAAGAGTCCTGAAACAATTTACGTCATTTACCCTTCTGCTTTCTAAATCAGAGTCTGGAGGATGTGGTCAGATGGATAACGTTAAATACCAGTTTACTGTATTGGCCCGTACATGGAGAACGGCATGGGATATCAAATATTTACACTGTAAGAGATGACTGATCATCCATTACAGGAAAAATTAAAAGTCTTCCAGTCTATGAATGTCAAGAAAGAATTAAGCAGTAAAATGGAAAAAATGATACTATCTCTTGCAATATTAGACTTTTCCTCATGTGTTCAAATGAATGACATTTGATAAGAAAGTTGAATATTCAATTATGTATAGGCTGGGATACTAAACCAAATGACTTCTATTTTTATAACTATACTACTACAACCAATAAAAATTTGCAATTACATGATACTCAAATATAATTTCACTTAAAACTTGCCTTTTTTTACTGTTCTTTCCTTGTCTCACATCAGGTGATTCTATTTTGACTTTTAGAAGTTGAAGGTGTCCATTGTCGCCTTGTTCAAACAAATTATGTGTTAGCTTCTGTTGGTTTTGTTTAAATGCAATGAGATTTTCAATTGGGATAAGATGTGGTTTTTTGTACTATAAGAAAGAAAGAAAGTATAATAATTTAAAATTGCAAGCTTCAAGTATGCAATATGTGAAGAAAAAATGAGAAAAACATTAATTTAAATTAAACTAAGATGTGTAAGAGATAGACCACATCAAAGAAAACAAATCGACTGAGACTGATAAGTAGCCATCTCTTAAAAAATAGGTGCTGAGAGCTGAGGAGGGAAAAAAGAATAAATGTTTTAAAGTGCTGAAAATTTCAACTGGGTCATCTTATTTCAGAAATTGTTAGAAATCCTCATCTTCTTAATTTCTTTTCCATATTAAACATATTCCTTCCTATAATTATAAATAAAATTGTGTAACATCTAGCATTTGATTTGAAATTCTTCAAGGATGACTGCTTCTATAGAACAGAACAAAATATGTTTGGGAAAGGAGTAAACTGATGTGCTGTTATAAAGCCTACTACTTGTTAAACTATGTAGATATATTCTTTTAATGAAAATGCAAATGAGGTTAAGTTACTGATTTTACAAAAGTTCTCTGAAACAGGGAGGATGCTGAGGGGTAGAGATGATGGACAGAACAGATTAGCAACATGTGACATTATTACTTATGCTGGATGGTGGGAATTTGGGAGTGCATTATACTATTCTCTGAAAATGTCTTCTTGTTTACTCCTTTAGTCCTCTCTTTAATATTCAAAATATGTTCAGAACAAAAGAAGATACGGTAAACACTTTTCTAAGGAATGACCATTTTACCAGTATCATCTTCAAATCTTAAAAGTGTACCAGAAAAGTGTACTAAGTGTACTACCATTCCTTCCTATGATAGTACAACCTATTGACAAAATTAAATCTACATGTTTCGTATTTCATAAATCAAAGGCTACAACTTTAAAGAGGATTTGGTGGGTTAATAAAGATGCAATCTTTGTGCTTTAAGCACAAACTTTAAAATAGTATCATTTTTTCACATGCACAACTAAAGACTTGGATCTGTTTAATAATTTTAACCTTTAACAGATCTGAAAGCATGTCACAATGACTAGGAACCTCAAAGAAACTCTTTCTCTTTTTAGACACACAACCACACACACAAACAAGAACACCTGATAACTTTGTTTTATCTATTTCTTCTCTAAATAGAAAAAATGTTTATGAAAGAGTCCAGCAAATTCTGCTATTACAGTTCAAGATCTAAACCTTTAAAATACTCAATTATTATTTTACACATAGTTCTTACGTATTTTCAATAACAGAAGCATTTAAAAAAAAAGAAATGTGGAATAGATTTTCATTGAATGTATATTATTCATGCTATGAAAAATGCAAGACTATGCTTTTGCATTGCCCTACAAAAATCATTACCATATTTTCTGGGGGCCCACATGAATGAAGTAATGATAGTCTTGGGTATTTTCTTTCTTCTGATACAGTTCTGATGGGCATTGATGGAACTGTAAGTGATGCTTTCAGGGGAGAGGAAAACATACAAGGAGGTTTACGTTTTAGATGCAACAATGGAAGTCCAAAGGAATTTTGAGGTGATATGTCAAGGGGCTGTGGTGTAGCATCAAACAGTTTTTCTGGTTTTATAAACACTGATGAGTCCTGTTGAGGTGCTATGCTTTCTTGTCCAACATACGGATCCAGGTTTACATGCTTAGGGATTTCTGAGGTTACTGTTTCTGCCCATTTCTCCTGCTCAGCTTCTTTTTTTATGGCTTCCGTATAATATTGGCTCAAATGGAAATGAGATATCGAGGGAGTGTGCATTGTTTCCTGTGGCAAAGGAAACTGAAAAGACTCAGATACTCCCCAAGCCTCTCTTGGATGTGGCAGAGGCCTGAAGGAAACTTGTGGAACTCTTCCTGGGTGGAAGGAAAGGGGCTTAAATTCATGCTTAGCCTGAAACTGAAGCAAGGGAAAGCCATCACCAGGTCTGAAAGTTTTTGTAGTTGGGATAAGTGTAGGTGTCTTAGGAATAGCAGAAGATGTGGACAAAAGGTTGAGATGCGGATTTCCAGGAGGGGCTTGAGACAATGAAGCAGCTGGCAAGCTCTGAGACACTGGGGTGAGGCCTCTGTTTTGGGGGTGGCCTTCTGACTGACACAAAGGAACATTCTCTTGTGGAATATGCTGGAAGAGAAAAAAATACATATTATGGACAGTTAGGACATGTTATAAACTTATTTTTTAAATATGTTTTGGAGGGGGTATAATGTAATAACTGCTAAAAAGAGTTATTACTCAAATAACTAAGCAACAACTGAACTAGTAAGATAACTTTAATGATACTTTTCAGTGCATTACCTGTGAATTTTCATTACAATTTTGATCAGATTGTGCAATTCCCTTATGGGAGTGTGGTCTGTTCTTGCCAGGCTCTCTGGTGTACTCTCCCACAGACTGTGGTTTAATGAAAAATCTCTCCTTCGGATTTCTACTGGAGTCTTCAACATCACCACTGCCTCCTGTGGGGCTTGACAGTTGGCCTCCCACCAGATGCACAGACTGAGCGTGCTGGAGAATTTGATGTATGTCTGGCAGGTTGGCAAAGGATGATCCTACTATTTGCATCAGGCTCATGAAGTTTATTTGTTGTAGCTAGAATAAAATAAAAATTAAAGAAACATCAAAGATATAATGAAAAGAATGTAAGGAATCAACAGTAACCATCTGAGTATTAGACAACAGACTTATCTTTGTCTCGGTATCTATCAGACCTATGAATGCTGAGTAGTGAGCACAGATGGAAGAGATTTTTAAAAATTTTGAGGAGGGAAAATAATAGCTTCCTGTCTTCACAGAGTACTCAGTTGGGAATATTAGCTCATGAATGAGACTTCGAAATATTTGTAGCTTATTCAAGTATCCCTGGGATAACTTATGTAAATTATGAATCTGATGATGGAATGGAGTGAGGAAATTAAAGAATTCCTAAACTGGGTATGCTATGTACAGGTTTTCAGAAAAGAGCAGAGATTAGCAAACAGGCAGAGAGTGAGGAATTCTAATGGAAGGGAATTTTCACTAGATGAAAGGCAAAGGTATGCACCAGTGGGAGACAAACTTTGCTGTGCGTTGAATCACTAGGAAAGCATTGTAAAATCCTGAGGGCTAGGCCACACCTCATACTAATAACATTAGAATATCTGGCTATATAAATCAGTATTGCCATCTTTTAATATGACTAATAAAATTAGAATATCTGGGGATATAAATCAGGATTGGCATCTTTTAAGATGACTAATAAAATTAGAATATCTAGGGATATAAATCAGGATTGGCATTTTTTATGACGACTAGGTGATGAAGAAATAGAGAAATATACACCAAAGGACAGATCTAAACAAAACCTCAGCACTTGCTGAGCCTCATCTCCAGAGCTCTGATTTCAATAGATCTAACATCTAAGGGGTCTGATGCTAGTCCAGCAACCACATGGTGAGAATCACTGATTTGTGAAAGTATTGTAGGAAAAAAGGGAAGATAAAGGCTGGTCTTTCAAGCCGAACATAAGAATCTGCACTTGATAAAAACAAACTAATATGGAGCATACCCTGGTGGCCTAGTGGTCTAGCATACATGGGCAGCAGTCCCACATATCTCCCAAGGTCCTGGGTTAAATTCAAGACCCAGGGTCAGGGGAAAACAACCAATGTGAACAACGACATAACAATAAAGTGCCTCTTCTGCTTCTCTCTCCCTGCCTGCCTACTCGCCTTCATTCCTGCCTACACCATTCCTTAAAAAAAAAAAGAAAAAAAAGGTGATTGTGAGAAGTAGGTAGATCAGTATGGACTCTAGGCCTAGATTTATAAAATTCTGGATAACAAAGAGCACCCAAAGCAGAGAAGCTCTGCGATTTAATATTAATTTGTCCATTTCAGGAAGTTTGCTCATATTTAAAAACCTTATATATATCTCATGTGAAAATTTACGTATTTATATAGAGATGTGCTTACCTGAACTAATTTAAACATTTCATCTTGGAGCATCTGCCTAACAGAATTGGAAGAATCCTGTAAGTGAGACATGGGTTCATTTCCCTGCGTCTGCTGAGGTGCTGACACGGGTGTCTGTGAAACGACATTGATGCTATTTGAGACCAAAGGTGGAGCCAAGGAAGACTGCTCTGTACACACAGAGATCTGTGCACTATGTGGAAGAATAAAAATGAAAGACACATTGATCAAGAAAACATCAAATTAGATCACTATCATCTGAATACTTTGATGCTACAACTTTCTTTTAAGCTTCATTTAATGGCTTTCTAATAGATTTCAGAAAATTTAAACCCTAAAGAATACCTCTCTATATTTTACAGCCACCAAGCACATTTGTCATCAGCAGTTTTTCATTTGAATGTCTTTATTAAAGGACATTAGAGGCAGCCTCAGTCCTTTACACAGTGTGACAACCAGAAAAGTTTACACACTTATTGGACTTGCCTGGTCTCCATCAGCATCTTAGTTTAAGACCTGGGTAATCGTTCCGATGAGCTGTACAGAGCAGGCAATTTGGCTTAGGAGTAAATTTTTTGACAAGAATTAATAATCCAGAAAAGACTTAAGAAAACATGGAAAAGTATGGGTTCAAAAAGGTTGAACTCTAGGACAGATACAACAAATTGCTGCTGATCGTCTTTAAATCTGACACAGAAGTGTGAACATTACATTTCTAAACAAATCAGTGTACGTTTATAATAAACCCTTATCAAAAATACTTATTTAGAAAAAAATTAAAGATCAAAGTGAGCTTTTAATAAAATGATTGTTTTGATTCCCAAATAAGTAAATTTCATAAACTAAATAAATGAGCAGGCATTATCATGTTCAAATAAAATGATCATTCTCTCTAAAAAGAAAAGAACATTAAATTTCATTTAGTTACTTGAGTATATACAGACTCCTTCTCAGCAGGGATAGCTGCCTTTTATCAAGAATCAAATGTACTGAATAACAAAACTTTTATTTGACAAATTCATGTAAAGTCAGCATTACAACTGACCTGCCTATTGTTAATAAACTTTATTGGATCTTACTTTTAACCAGCAGCAGTGAGCTAGATTCTAATTATGGAGAATTTTTCTAAAGTTAAGTTGTGTTAAATGATCCTACTACTCCAGTAAAATTTCTAAACACTAAATATTGTGCTCAATCTCTTTAAAAGAAATTCAAAAGATAAAACTGGATGACTATTCTAAGAAAAAAATTAAAGCTTTTCATAACTATTAGAAGGTGTGAGCAACAATTAACACCTCGCAACAATATATTGACTAGTAAATTTTCCCAGAAAAGACTGATCTAAAATAGTCCCCATATGTCTGTAAAACACACTATCAGAGGAAAATCTTTCAATGATAAACTTAAGGATGTCAGAAATGTGCATCTGTGTTTCACTTTCAAAGCTGCATGCTGTTTTCATTTTATTCTATGACTTTTTAGTCAAAACATTTAGCAATTATTTCAAAACGGTACAACAGGCAACATTTCATTCTCTTATTTGTAAAACAAAATTATATCAAGATGGTACAGTATGAAAAAAATTCTTACCTAGAAATTTCTGAACTTGTAGTTATACCAAGTGAATGAGGAGTGGAATGGTCAGGATGTGAAAAGTCTTTGATCATACTATAATTAAAAATCAGTCGATTAGGAAACGATATTCTTTTCATTATCTAAAGTACAGGTGATCCAATGCTCAATCATCTAAGAATGTAAACATCCTCTAATCTTCTCTAATGCTTAGCTCATAATCACAATCCATTTACATTTGTCTCCATAGTAATTAGCAACCAATTCAAACAAAAGCAAAGAACATCCGGGTAACTCGACAGAAAACCTTACTCTGCTGGCCTTACTCTGCTGGCCGCTCAGGAACAGAAATAAGAGCATCTAAAGTGAGAGGAAAATGAGGTGAGTGGAAACCTCAGGTTTACCCCTGGAGAGCAGACCCTGCTCAGGAACACTACAGACCCCTATCATACCTGAAACTAAAAAGACTGGTTTTTTTATCAATAGAAATATCTAGATTACTTGTACAAGCCTATAACATTATATTTGTATATCTGTTTTGTTGATTATCTACAGAAGAACTGAACAAAGTGGTGTATTGAGAAGACAAAGACTAATTATGTTGCCTCTCTAATCCAAGGTTATTTTAAAATTCTAAAATTTCAAAAATTCTCTAAAGTAAGAAATCACATGCAAACTGGAAGAAATGAAAACTGGCTTTGGCTCCCCTTCAAGCTAGCCAGCAGAAAGTGTAAACATGACCACCCTGAGGACAGTGTGCGGCAATCAGATCACACCACTGAAAGACTGTACATCTGTGATTCATAAGCGTTCTTCATTCAATCCAATAAAAATGGAATCAGTGGTGTGCCTGGTAGCTTGGCAATTAATTTGGCAGGCATAGTCCATGCACATCCCAAGGACCTGGATTCGTGACTTGAGGCTAGGGAACAACCAAGAAGAGTAACTAAATGAAAATCAAATTAACTGATTCTTTCTTCTCTTTCTTCCTGCCTGCCTGCCTCCTCACCTTCATTCCTGCCACTACCTTTCCTTAAAAAAAGGAATTAGTATGGAAAGGTGATTCCCTAATTAGCAGCTGAATAAACTCTGATCTGTTTACAGCTATATGTTACTTACTTACATAAGTCTGATCATGAGAAGAAAAAAGGCATTTTAGATAATTATTATTCATTTCACTCTACCAAGATTCATAAGATTTATAATTTACACCAAAATTTATTTTGTTTAAAAATGTTTACTAGGAATCACTGTTACTGCTGCTATAAATTAAAACTATAGTTTTACTAGGAACACATTACCACCAAAAAATATATTTTGCTACATACAAGGCAAAAAATCTGAAAGTTTCTTTGAGGCAAACACACCACGGATAATCAATTACCTCCATAAGATTCCCCCTTACCCTTCCTGTTCGGCTGACTTGTTCTCCAAACGTGTCTCCGACATTTCTTCCTGTGGACACCGACTTTCCTCTGTGGAACGCAGCTAAAATTAACAGCACCCAAAATGAAAAGAGGTGAAATAAACAATTACTGTCTTGAGTATCTTGAGTTTAATCTTAGTCACTCCCCTAGAGTACAAGTTACTCTACAAGCAAACCAGATGCCAAACATTAAAAGGCACTCCTAGTCCTGCTATGAGGTGATGTTAATATTGTGTGAATTGCCTTGGGCCCATCACCCTCAGTCATTAATTATATTAAAGTACAAAGACAAATGATATCAGTTTACAATTTACAAATCAAATACAATTTGAAAATACATTCTAAATTATATATACCAATCACAACTTGATTAATAGGCCTCTGTGGGGAAAAAAAAACTATAAAATCAGTAAGACTAATGTAAAACTTTTAAAGAAATTGTGTCGATAATTAGAAATGTCTGTGTTCTACCTGGAAATTCAGTGTATAGAGTTTTCTGAGAACAATATGCATAAAATGAATGTGTGCGTGTGTGTATGTACATATATATGATATATATCTATCACATATTACAGCTGAATTATACGTCTAAAAATAGAATTTTATCACTCAATATACTACGGTAGTTTCATGAAATAAAAATTTCACCACTGAAATTATCAGATAACTTATAAACAACAGAATTTCAATGAAAGGAAATACTGCAGGGTTTGGCTATATTCTATAATCCATAGTACATTTTTAAGAAACAGTAGCCCTGGATAGATACAGTGAGTAAAATTCATAAGTAAATTTAAATACTGGACAAGGTTGAATAATTTATCCATTATTTATTACTTACTTCTTCTAAATGCTGTGGTAAAGTCTGCATGTAACTGGCAATACTGGGACTGGGACAATTTCTGAGACTTCCAACCACTTCTTTGGTTTCTTCTATATGAAAACAAGCAGAAAGAGAAAACTGAGCATTTGAAAACAAATCTATTTACTTCTCAGAAGGCTTGAGGAATGTGACATAAACAATGTGATGGTGGATACACTTTCTATTCTCTTTACAAACTCTTTCCAGGTTTTTTAAAAAACACCTGGAAACTACCACCGCCCCATCAAGTGAACCCCAGATTAGCCTAGAGAAGCAAGCTTCCTATCAATTTGCATAACTCCATGTAAAGCGTTGATACTTTGTTTTAAGAAAGCTGCCAAGAAAAAGGTTCATCAAATGGTTCACAAAAGAGACTCAGAAAAATTACATAAGCAGGTCAAAGGTCCAACAACTGTAAATTCAGATTATGAGTTAAAATGTTTAACAATGTGTAAATATCACATCCTCTTTAATTTTTAGTTCTGGGCTATGACATAGTAATTTAGATATAAAACTGAATGTGTTATGCCAGATAATCATTCGCCAATTTCAATTTTAAAAAAACAAAGGAAGATTATACAAATAAACTAACCTTCATAGTCTGATAGGTATATATCCATTTCATCCTGTGTAAATTTTTCTACCTCTAAAAGATCCTCATTGATATCTACAAATTCTTTTTCAGTGTTATCAGTCACAGAAATAATCTCATCATTGGTTTCTTTTATTTCAGGATTTTTTACTGCAGTTGGCATTCTATTGACAAAATGAAGCAGCTAAAATTATAACTCATTCTTGGAAATAAACAAGTTGCTTTCAAATGATTCAGTTTACTGAAAATGGATAAACTGTTTTCATATTTATAAAGCCTTTCAAAAATCATGTCTGATACATAGTAGCTCAATAAAACGTTCAAAGAATGACTAAATATTCTGGTTTTTATTTACTCATTAGATAAGAATAATTTCAATAATCTAAATTTGCTATTCTTGCAAAGGAATCTTAATGCTATAAAGGCTTCGGCCTTTGTATTCAGAGATACATTACTCACAAAATTGCTTCATATGTAAAAATGGATGAAATGACTACCTTAACTTCCTCCAACATAGGAAATCAATTAAAATAAACTGGTCTAATAAAGGGATCTCTCAGAATGAATTAGTTCTTCTCTCATAATATATAAGCTAGACCAACAGGGAAGAAAATTAATTTTCAATAAATTATTAAAGCATTTCAGAAAGTATTCATTTCGGCTTCTCTATTCAAAAAATACTCATTCTTTTAGATTTTAAGGATTTAAGTCCTCCCTTTATGTCAATATACCATCAAAATATCATTCACAATAAAGGAGGGTTTAATCTGTAACTTACTTCACAACACTTTGACAAGATCCATCTTCATTACTTCCTTCCTCGGTCCCACCTTGAGAGAGCACTGCCATGGAATCGCCAGCATCTGCTTTGCTCTCCCTGTCAATACTGGGCTCATTCTGAGACCCAGAGCACTGACCCTTGAGCACATAAAACAAACCATTTATAGTAATTAGTATTGATTTTTAAATGCCATATGTCCATCATATTTTTAGATTATTAATACTTTCTACAGAACTTCTCCTGATTCTCATATTCCTTATCTAGTTATTACTACATTTCTATAACTCAAGACTTAATGCTAAAACAATGTTCAAGTTTTTAGTCTACTTGGAATAAAAAAACCTAACGATTAAATAGTATTCAAAAGAAATCAGCTTTACAAAACTGTAAGGCATATCACCAATTTTGAAGCTCCCCAAAAATGACAAAAATGTACAACTGCTTCCATTTCAAATTTAAGAATAAGGTGTGCCTTCGCAGTCGAGCGAGTAAGTCCACCACCTCTGGCCAGTACAAGCCATGTACATCCCAAGGTCCTGGGTTAGCATGCTGAGGCTGA
This sequence comes from Solenodon paradoxus, assembly GCA_004363575.1. Classification (NCBI taxonomy): domain Eukaryota; kingdom Metazoa; phylum Chordata; class Mammalia; order Eulipotyphla; family Solenodontidae; genus Solenodon; species Solenodon paradoxus. Next base: position 639,794 of record RJWH01000564.1, read on the forward strand.
GAGGGGAGGTATGCCAGGAGAGGGCGTTGGGGGAGGGAACAAACAGATGAATAACTAAATAAAAAAGCCTTGGATACTTACGAGACAACAAACGAGAATAAAGACACGAGCTACCAGAATCTGTGGGATGTAGCAAAAGCAGTACTAAGAGGGAAGTTCACTGTAACCTAGACCTACCACAAGAAAAAAGAGAAATCACAAATAAACAATCTAATCCTACATTTAAAACAACTAGAGAAAGAACAATTAAAGTCAAAAATCACAGAAGAAAGGAAATAATCAAGATTTGAGCAGAAATAAATGTAACAGAAAACAAATCCAGAAGATCAATGAAATCAAAAGTTGTTGTTTTTTTTTAAATAAACAAAATGGACAAGCAATTGGCTAGCCTCACAAAGGAAAAAAGAGAAAACTCTCCTAAGATAAAATCAGAAAGGAAAGGAGAGACATTACAACAGATACCACAGATATGCAAAACATCCTAAGAGTCTTCTAAGAACAGCTCTAAGCCAACAAAGTAGATAACCTTGAGGACCTGGATAGATTTCTAGAAAAAAATGCAGTCTACCAAGACTAAACCCGGAAGAACTGGAAAGCCAGAACAGAACTATCGCAAGCAAGGAAATTGAAGAGGTAATCAAAAGTCTCCCTAAAACTAAAGCCCAGGACCAGAGAGCTTTAGGTGAGTTTTACCAGTTCTTCTCAAATTCTTCCAAAATATTAAAGAACAGGACACACTTCCAAACACTTTCTATGAGGCTGACATCACACTGATACCAAAAGCTGATAGAGATTCACCAAGAAAGACTATTATAGACGATATCTTTAATGAATATAGATGCAAAAATTCTCAACAAAATATCAGCAAATCAAATGCAACAACGCTTCAAAAAGATCATCCAACATGATCAAGTGGGATTTATCCTAGGGATATAAGGATGGTTTAACGTATGTAAATCTATTAATGTAATACACCATATCAACAAAAGTAAGGAGAAGTAGACACAGAGAAAGCTTTTGACAAGATTCAATACCCATTTATGATAAAAATTATGCATAAGATGGGAATAGAAGGCACATACCCCAACAAAATAAAGGTCATATATGATAAACCCACTGCTCTCACCACTGCTATTTAATATCATAATGGAAGTTTTAGCTGGAGCAAAAAAGAAATAAAAGGAATCTAAATTGGAAAGGAAGAAGTATAACTATCATTATTTGTAGATGACATGCTCATAGATACATAGAAAACCCTAAAAATTCCATCAAAAAACTACTAGAACAAGTCAACAAATACAGTTAAGTGGCAGGCTACAAAAATCAATGCACAAAAATCTGTCACATTCGTAAAGGCAAACAACATGCTAGAAGAAAATTAAATCAGAAAACCACACTGCTTGAAACAGAAGTAAAAAGAATCAAATATCTTGGAATATATTTAACAAAGTTGGTGAAGGTCATATACAATGAAAACTGCAAGTCCTTCTTAAAAGAAATAGACTAAAAAAAAATAAAAGAGAGATGGAAAGATATCCCCTGTTCATAGTTGGGAAGAATCAACATCATTAAAATAGTCATCTTACCTAAAGCAATATACAGATTCAATGCAATCCCCATTAAAATTCCACAGGTTTATTTCCAGGAAACAGAAGATCTTAAACCAAAAGATCTTAAAATTTATATGGAACAACAAAAGACCTTGAATGGCGAAACCAATTATGAGAAAAAAGAACAAATCTGGAGGGATTACACTCTCAGACATTGAGCTACACTACAAAGGGATAGTGATCAAACACTATGATTATGATACGGGAGTAATATCAGAGGCACAGGCCAGTAAAATAGAACTGAATCACCAGAAACTGACCCACTCCCATACAGTAAGTTAATCTATGATAAAGGATCCAAGAGCATACAATAGAGAACGGAAACTCACTTAAATAAATGTTGGGATAACAGGACAGCCGCATACAAAAGAATGAAGATAGATCACTCTCTAATACTATTCACAAAAATAAACTCAAAACGGACTAGAGACTTGGACATAAGACCAGAAACCATAAAATTTGTGAAAGACAACAAAGGGAAGACATTCCGTGACACCAGCCTTAGAGAGGCCTTTGGGGACTCGACTCCAGCATCAAAGGAAACAAAAAGAAAAATAAACAACTGGGACTCCATCAAACTAACGAGTTTCTTCACAGTGACAGAAAACAAAACAAAAAGACAACCTACTAACTGGGAGAAGATATTTGTGTTCCATGTTTCTGACAAGAGCTTAATATATAAAATATACAAAGAACACATAAAACTCAATAACAGAAAAACAGGCAATCCAAACAAAAAATGGGAAGAAGAATTAGAGACATTTTTCCAAAAAGGCTATGCAGATGGCCAACAGGCACATAAAAAGATTTCCTACTCACTAGCTATCAGGGAAATTAAAATTAAAGCAAAAATGAGATATCACCTTACACCTGAAAGACTGGCTGTTATCCAAAAGTCTGGAAACCACAAATGTTGGCAAGGATGCAGAGAAAAGAAAACACTTTTATACTGCTGGTAGGAGTGAAAACTGGTGCAACGCCTATGGAGAAGAGTATGGAGACTCCTCAAAAAACTGAATATGGAAATCCCTATGAACCTGCCCATCCCACTTCTGAGTATTTAACTAAAGGATATAAAAAAAGTAAGTCACAGAGATTCATGCACCCCCATGTTTATTGCATCTTTATTCACAATAACTAAGAAGTGGAAACTACCTAAATACTCAACATCAGATGAATGGATAAAGATACGGTATATATACACAGTTGAATACTTCACACCTTAGAAGAGATGAAATCTTGTCATTTGAATCAACATGGATGGATCTAGAGAGGATTATATTAAGTGAAATAAGTCAAAAAAAGAAAGATAGATACTAGATGACCTCGCTCATAGGTGGAATGCGAAGAGACAAAATAAAGTAACAGACAAAAAAAAAAGCCAGCCCTTGGATACTGGCAGTAGAACTGAGGCTACCAAGAGGGAATGGGACGAGGGGGTAAGTGGTGGGGGGGCCCACTGGACAATGGTGAAGAACTCTTTGTAATTTGGTGGAGGGAAGGGTGTACAGACATATATCTGAGGAATGGGGAACCTGCATATATGGGGGACCTACATATGAGTTTATTTTAATTTGCAAAACAAAGTTAACTCAATAAAATACTATTAAAAATAATAAAAATGATTCTTTCTCTTCTCTTTCTTCCTGTCTACCTGCCCCCTTCTTTTAAACAAAAACAATTCAAATACACAACCAAACTTTACAACTCAAGAAACTAGAAGAAAAAAAGCAACTAAGTCCAAAATGAGAAAAAAGGAAATAACAAAGATCAGAAAATACACATATAAAATTCAGATTAAGCAGACAACAGAAAAGATAAAAGAAACTAAGTGCTGGTTTTTAAAAAATAAATGAGACATCTTTTGCTAGACTCACCAACAGAGTAGAGAGGAGACACTACAACTGACCCTACATAAATACAGATAATCAGGAGAGACTACTATGAATAATCACATGCCAAAAAACTGGAAAACCTAGAAGAAATCAATACATTCTTAGAAATACACAACCTACCATGAACCTATTTCATGAATTATGAAAACTAGAAAATCTGAACTGACCAATTATTAGTAAGGAAACTAAGTCAATTAAAAATCTCCCAACAAGCAAAATGCCAGAACCAGATGGTTTCATGGGGGGATTATATCAAACAATTTAAGAATTAAGACAAATTCTTCTCAAACTCTTCCAATAAACCAAAGGAGTACTCCCAAAGTCATTTTATGAAGCCAGTACTACGTATGAAGCCTGATACTAAAACCGACAAGTATACCACAAGAAAATAAAATTAATCTGTTATGATGTACACCTTAAATCTACTTACTGGTAAAATGCTATAGTCCATCAATAAACTCATTTTGAAAAAAAAAGAAAATTAAAGGCCAATAATCCTGACGAAGACAGATGCAAAAATCTTCAACAAAATATTAGTAAACTGAATTCAATACCACATTAAAAAGATCATAAACCATCATCAAGTGAGATCTGTTCCAGGCTTTAGAATGACTGAACATTGGCAAATCAATTACCACATTAAGGATGATAAATGGTAACAAAATGAAATGAATGACAAAAATAACATTGTCAATAAAGGCAGAAAAAGTGACAAAATCTAACATTCAAGAAGGATATGAGGCAACATACCTCAGAATAGTAAGGTGATCTATGACAGGCCCACAGTTAACATCATACTAAAAGGTGAAAAGCAGAAAGTTTTTCTACCACAATCAGGAACAAGAAAGGATGTCCGCTCCTGTTATTTTTATTTAATACAACACTGGAAGTCCTAATTAGAGCAATTAGGCAAGAAAAATAAAGCCCATCCAAACTCGGAAGGAAAAAATAAAACTGTCTCTTTCTGCAATTGACAGGATAGAAATCCCTAAAGACACCAGGAAAAAACTGTTGAAAGAAGCAAATTCAGTAGAGTTGCACAGTATAATGCCAATACACAAAAAACAAATTGTTTCTACATACTAACAATAAACTATGAGAGAAAGAGGGAAAAATATCTCATTTACACAATGGTGAAGAACACTTGGTGATTTGGTGGAGGGCATGGTGTGCTGACATATGGAATGGGGAACCAATACATAGGAAGTTATTTTAATGTGCAATAGAATAATTACAACAATAAAAAAATCCCATTTACAATTGTATAAAAACAATTAAACACCTAGAAATAAAATTTAAACAGAGATGAACAATCTGTACAATGAAAACTATAGGACACTGATGAAATTGAAGGTGACACAAATAATTGAAAAGATGTCCAATGCTCATGATTGGAAAAGTGTTGCTAAAATGTCCAAATACCCAAAGCAATCTACAGAGTCAATGCTATCTATCAAAATTCCAATAGCATTTTTGATAGAAATAGAATACTACTAAAATTTGTATGGAATCACGAATGACCCCAAACAGCAATGCAGAGCAAGAAGAACAAAACTGCAAGCACCACACTTCCTGACAGAAAACTATATTACAAACCTAAAGTGACCAAAACAGTAAGGAATTAGGATAAAAACAGAGCAAAGATCAATGCAGACAGACCAGGCATACCCTGGTGGCTCAGGCATTAAGCCCACACTTAGGGTGCAGTCCACTACAGCACAAGGACCTGAGTTTGCAGCCCAGGACTGGGGGAAAAATAAATTAAATGCTTTTTCCTCTTCTCCCACCTTCCTTCTTGATGCCTGCCTTTTTCCCCTCTTAAAAAAAAGTGAGAGTCCAGAATTAAACATACACCTACATACATATAAACATACATACATACATAAAAATTATACAGATATAGCTATACCTATCTCTATATATATACATATATATGTATGCATATCTGTATCTCTATGGAGAGAGAGAGAGAGAGAGAATGAATCAATTTCAACAAGAAGCCAAGAATACTCACAGTGAAAGGAGAGCCTCTGTAGTAAATCATCATGCTGGGAAAATCGGACAGTCACATACAAAAGAATGAAACTGGACCCCTATCTTACACAATACACAAAAATCAACTCAAAACAGATTAAAGATCAAAACCATAAAAGAAAGTCTAAGAGGAAATACAGGTGATAAGCTCTTTGACAATAGTCTGGGTGATGAGGTTCTGAGTCATCAGACACCAAAAACCAAGGCAAAGATAGCAATAATAAGTGGAGTTATATCAAATTAAAAAGCTGACCCCTACCCCACCAGCAATGAGAAGCGGGTTCTGGTATGTATGTGGACTGCACAGCATCAGAGGCAGCGGACTCAACCACAAGGCCACCAGGGCACACCTACATTAGAATCTTAAAAAAAAGAAGTTGAATTTAAAGAAACATGAAGTAGAAAAGTGGGGTCAGGGGAGGGCTAAATCAGGAGAGGTTGGTAAAAGGGCACAAACTTTCAGTTTTAATGTGAATAAGGTCTGAGGATCTAATGTATAATAATAACATGGCAACGGAAGCTGGTAATAGTGTATCGTATAACTGAAAGTTGCTACCCTAGCATAACTTAGATTTTCCAACAAAAGTGAGGTGAGGTGATAGATGTGTTAACTCCCTGAGGGGAATCATACAATTTTGTTTCAATTCAATGTATTTACAATTATAAAATTATATTTCAGTAAAGCTAAAAAAGGAACAAATTTAGATACAATTGAATTCTCCACATATTATAAAAAGTCCAAAGTCCATGTCCCAACTATTTAACCACACAAAGTAGGAAAATAAATTTATTTTCTAAGAAATTCATCTTTTTGTTGTTTTGTTCAGTGCAATAGCTATCAGTCAAAATATATTTTACACGAAAATACTCATAAGGCTGAAAAAGCATCCTACTATTTGCCATTAGCTAGAGAAAAGCTAGTTAATCTAAGAAGCACTAAATTAGCTACAGATACCCATCTGCCTTTGTAAGTTTGATTCTCTGACCTCTATTGGTCAAATGAGAAAATGAGCTCTGGCAAGTCCTGGTGGAGTAGAAGTAGGACTGCTGCCTCTGGCTGAGTACAGTCCACAAACATCAAGGACCCGGGTCCATGTCCCAGGGCTGGGGTGGGGTGGGGGAAAACAACCAAAAGGCAAAACTAAATAAAGCAGATAAAATGTTTTTTTCTATTCTCTCTTCCTGCCTCCTTGCCTTCTTACCTTCACTCCTTCATGTATCTTCCCTTAGAAAAAAAGAAATGATCCCCTAATTTATATGATGAGACATCAGTAATAAAAATTAGTTGCCTAGCTCTTCATCTGAATCCAAATTTGAAATTTAAGAGAAATGATATCCATGTGATGCCACTTCTAAAGTTATTTTAAATTATCTCTTTTTTAAATAAATGAACACATAACCTCACAACCTCACAAGTGCTATGAAGCACTTGACTATATACATTTTTTTTAACTCCTGGCCCTGGGCCTCCGACCTGGGCCAAAGGTTTCACATGGCCTGTACCCTAGCCACTTGAGTCACAGGGGTGCACTTTATAACTGATTTTGTCATTTTAAGGAAGGGTGCAGGCCAGAGTGAGTGGCAGGCAGGCAGGAAGACAGAGGAAGAAGCATTCCATTTATGTTCTTTAGCTGTTCATCTTGGGTATTCCCACTCCTCCAGATCCTTGGGATACAGGGAAAAGGGTCAGTCAGAGGTGGCCGACTTATCCACAAGGCCACCAGGGTGCGCTATAATTATTTGTAAGAACTAATGGAACCATTTGAGTAAAAGAAAATTAGGTAACAGATTAAAATCTACATTGTCATTAAATTTCAGTTACTGATTCTTTAGGAAATGGAGAAACAGTTGCAACTTAGAACAAGAATTTTCCTTTGTACATAATAAACAATTTTAAGTACTTACCTCAATAACAGCATTTTTTGTCTTGTATGTAGCAAAATAGGGTTGTTCCAAAAGCCACAATGATGTAAGAATGGCAGCTGTAGAGGTCTTTACACGAATGACTGGGCTATACTTAGAGTTTGAATTAGTGAGGCCAGGGTCACAGAGCAGTCTTCTGTCAGACCATCTTATCATCCATTCCAGCAGCCTTCTGACACTGCCAAATGAGCTATTTAGTGATAAAGGAAGATCTTCTTGAGGGTTAACATCATTGCCCAGAATTGCTTTGAAAATACATCTTCTAGTTTGAATCGAACTGGGAATCAAAAAACTGTGGTTTGACAATCTCTGGATTAAAGGTTTCTCAGGATCATCATCTTGTATTCTGTAAATTGACTTTTGTTTCAAACCAAATAGTCCACTCTTTCCTTCATTTTTATTGACTTCACTTAAAGGGTGCTCTAGAAAAGGCCCGATTTCTTGATTAAGCAGTACTGAAGCTGACCGTGCCTGGTTTTCTGATTTTTCAGACTCAAGTGACTCAGGAGCAACAACAAAACAAGAACCAGCTCTAAACAAATTCTCACTTTTGGTTTTGCCTTGACGTCGCTTTAATGTTGTATGTACATCAAAAAGTAAAGAATTAAGTTCATATTCTCTAAGATGTCCAGAAAAACTGGTTAGAAATGGAATACCAGGATCCTTGGAATTAAGTAGGTCTCTTTCAAGAACATAACTCAAGAAGAGATCAAGGAATTTAATATATTCGTCGTCATCACGTTCAAATTCCCAGACACCTATTACAGGAAGTACATTTTGTACCAGCTTTTCTTGATCTTCTTTTCTTTTAGAGTTTTCTTTCTGATTACATATTTTCTTTTTTTCATTGGGCTTACCAGTTAAGTCCTTATGATCTGGGACATTTCTATAACAAAACAAAATTGAAAAAGTTAAAATTAAAGATCAGCATGCCTCGTTTTATACTCCTAATATCCTTGTGAGTAGGGAGGGTAGTGCTTAATCATATGCATATTTTTAAGGTACAGTTAGGAATGACGGTGAGCCGGCAGGAAGAGAGAGAAGGAAGCAGCACTTTATTTTACTTAATTTGTTCATCCTGCCTGTTCTCGTTGGGCCTGAATCTTGAACTGGGAACCGAGAGAGGTACGCAGACTAACACCTGTTAATGTACTAAACCACTGGGTCACCAGGGTGCACCATTCATATTATTAGTAGCACAATCAGGTTTCTGAGACAAAAAATCAGTTCACTGGTTACATTAAAATGTTGAAAAGTTTTTCCAAAGAAAATGAATACTCACTATTAAGAGCTCTCAATATTACCTTTGATAGAAATGTTTCCTAGTTTTTTCTTCAACCGACAAAGCTTCAGAGACAGTGTCTGCTGTATCTGCATCACTGTGTACCAGAGAATTCCCCGGTTCTGCAAGTGTACGCCTGCTCAGACTAGTTCCCAGAGAAAACCTGTCCAGACCTGGAACTGCAGTTGGTGTTTCTTCTTCAACAGGCTCCCATATATTCATTTCAAAAGAACCTATATTTCTCTGCACACGTTTTAGGGCTTTCACTCTCACTTTATGGATAGAATGCATGGTAACAGACATCATTTCCTCAGTTTGGGGACCTAAAAAGAAAAGAACATAAGGTCTTAAGAGTTCACTGAAATGTTTCAACTCAATACATAAAGAGACCTAATTCTGGTCCTTCCTGGGGATACAAAATCTAACTGATGGCCGAGATTTATATCCACATTGTTACAGATCATTCTTTCTTCAGTATTCTTTAACAAGCAATAGTCCATATTTTACAGCAGAATGGCAGGAGCTAGAGAGGCTCCATTAAAAGCAATAAAAAGAGGGTGCGCTCTAGTGACTCAGAAAGCTGAGATGCCAACACACACACATCCCAAGGATACATGGAAAGCCTGAGGACCCAGGTTCATGACTCGGGGCCAGAGTAAAAAAAAAAAAAGAAAAGAAACAACTAAATAAAGATGCTTTGTCCCACTCTCCCTTCCATCCCTTCAAATAAATAAATAAAAGGGATAGAACACAGAATTCATTAAAAAATAAAAGCTTGCCCTGGAAAATGAAAAATTAAAGCCATTTAATCATTTAAAAAAATCAGGACAGTTATAAAAAGAATGAGCAATAATTTTCCCAGAGTGGTAAACAAAAGAAATAAAATTTTGGCCAAAGAAATAAGGATACCTTTCTGATTTCAAGAAATGGGAAACAATAGAATGAGAAGTTTTTCAAGGTTGCCTAAGAAAAATTTAAAACATTATTAACAAATAACAGGACACTTCAGAAGATGTCAACTAGTCTTAAGAAAAATATAAATCAGAAATATATATCTATTATTATAATAATGTGCAATCATAGGACATAATTAGATGTAAATACTAGATCATAGCTTTAAACAAAAGGGTAATTTGAATTCTTTAAAAATTTCCACATCATGAATGCATTTAAAATCGTTAAACTGTATACTTAAAAATGGTAACATTTTTGTCTATTTTACCACAATAAAAATAAATTTACAAGGTCATCTTAAATGTGTAACATTAGAAGCTTTGGAAGCATAAATAACTATAAGAAGAAAAACTCTAGTTTTCAATATAATATCTGCTTTATGCAAATGCCTAGTGCTCATCTTATATATTTTATCTTATTTATCTTTCAATTCACACTCAAAAAGCAAGTACTAATACACTCATCTTAAAAATAAGGAAATGAGGCTTCAAGAGTCCAAAAACTTGCCTGTGACCACACAGTACTGACACAGCTGTAACATGTCAGCTCCTAGCACAACAGATTAATACTCTGTAATGGGGAAGTACTTCTACCTTTTCACACTGCTGTCTCCAAGGGTGAGACGAAATGCACAGAAACACAAACAACAGAAAATAAATGCTTTCAAAACAAAATAAGAATCTTCAGTAATTTATCAGACATCTAAAATAAGAAAAATAATACCTTTCACAATACAGTGTCTGAGTCTCTGTTGAAGAGAATGATATTTTTCTCTTAATGGAACCCTTATGTCTTCAGGATTAGGAAAAGCTTTCACAAAAATTTCTGCTACCTACAGAAAAATTTTAAAAATTAGTTTTATGAGCAATGTTGTTCTTACTTAAAATAAAATAAAAAGTAATTTAATATCTTTGATTTTGATTTAGTTTAATTCTAACTACAGTCACATTACCTTTCTGATTGGTGGCAGTTCTCCAATAAGGCTCAAAATTAGATCCTGAATAAGTTCTTCCATATTAGAAAACCGAGAAAAGGGTAGCATTCTGTAAGCCCACTCCACAGCACTGAGACAGTGTTCGACCAGGCAAGAATCAAACTCCACTTCCATGTCCTAAGTGAAAATTGAAAAATTCACTGCCCTTTCACTTTAAATGAATATACCAGAACGAGTTCAAAAGGAAGTTTTGCTAAAAAACAGTAAAATCTTCTATAAAGCAATAATTTCCTAATTTCCAAAGTAACATTTGTTCATTTTTGTTAATATTTACCTTTTTTCTCTCCATATTTTCTCTTGCTTTCTGATACTGCCTGCAATTATAAGATAATTTATCACGGATATGCAGCATCCAACACAAAGCACAAAGGTCTCTGAAGCAACCTAAATCAGGATAAAAATATGAAAGAAATTGTATCAGGACAACTTCACCTCTGCTGGAGTTCTTACAAAATGAATATCTTTATTTTGCTGATTATAAAAGAAACATAGTAAACACCTTAGATAAACGCCTAAGTGTAAATACCTTAGATGAAAGTCATTAGTATCCTTCCAGAATTTTTATATCTGTTTACTCTAGAATATTTCATGCATTTAATTGTACACAAATAATGAAAACATTTTCTAATTAACTCACTCTATCTACTAGTGGTTTACTTACTTTAATTAAAGTGTGACCAAATAAGTAATACCCATCATTTTTACTCTATTTTTCTTTTTAAAGGAAAGGGGCAGGCAGGAACAAAGAAGGCAGGCAGGCAGGAAGAGAAAGGAGGAAGCATTTTATTTTTACTTAGATGTTCAACTTGGTGGTTACCCCTGGTCCCAGGCCTTGAACCTGGGTCTTGGACTAAGTCCAGTAGTCTTATCTGCTAGGCTATCAGTGCATAGCCACTCCATTATTCGTAACAGAATCTGCTCCTGTGGAAAATGTAATAGTCACTCATTTAAAGACTTATTTTTTAATGAACCTTAGTTTTACAGTAAACTGACTTAAATTAGTGGTTAGTATTATCATTTCCCTTAGAAAGTAACTTGATCAAAAAAAGATTGTAAGGCAAATACAGTTTGACAGTGTAGAAAGTAAACTGACAGCAAGTCTTCTACGAATCCTGTGTGGGGGAGGGCACTATGTCATCATCACCTACTGGCATTTTCAAACTACATCCACCCCACTGATCAGATTCGAACAGGTTCCATCAGGGGAGCATGCACAATCTTTCTTTTTAGTAAGGCACCCTGATTGCTGAAGATGCTTCATTGCTTCATGTTTCACAGGCAGAGGGGCTAGAACAAGGTCAAGGACCTGTAAGACGGCAAGCGGCAATATCTAGGGCAGCCAGTGGGTCATATTCTCAAAGAAGCCTTTATTCATGTGTTTCAAACTGTGGATGACAATCTACTACGAGTTACTAGGTAAAAATATCAATACATTAGGTCTCAACCCTTTTAAAAAATAGAAAATATCAAGAGACATTGCATATAGCAAAAACTACGGAGAGTAATTTGTTCCAAGAGAGGAGTATTAAGATCTCTATTAAGCTCACCTCCTCACAACACAAGAAAACATCTATTTAGCAAGTATGATTTCTGAAAAGAAATCCAGCATTTCCATAAAAGGTAAGCGAGGCCGATCTGCCTGGACGCTACACCACCCTGTTTGGAGACTCGGGGGTCATGGGGAGAGTCAGCTAACCAACACTCTCCCAGAGCTCAAGGGCTTTTCCCAGTGAACTGGCTTTCAGTCACAAGCTGGGGCTCAGTGTGGGGCAGAAAGAGGATAGAGTCCCTATGATTGGCAACGCAGCAGGCAGCCAGCCAGAGATGGCCAGAGAACGCAGCATTTGAGCAAAGAGTCGACTGTTTCCCAGCAGGAAGCATTCCACTCTACCCCTCATGGGGAAAATAATTGGAAGGGCTCCACTAAAATGGCAGCTCCCACCTGTCTGCAGGTACAACAAAATAACTTACTCTCTGCTTGCTGCCTCCTGAAAGTTCACCCTCAGGCCTCAAAACACCATCACCATGCGGGGGACAGCCACTCCTGGAGGACTGAGGGACTCTTCCAAGGGAGAGAACTCTACTAAGAACAGGTCCCAGCACTTTCTCTTCTGTGGGTGGTGTCAGGGACAATGGCCTGCTTGCTGGCTGGGCCCACAACTCTCATATCTGTCTGAGCTTTGTTATTCATGCCTGTGACTCAGTGGGGAACCTCTGCATTCCCTACATCAACTCCAAACCAAAGGTTGGACTTTCAGGCCTCAATTTACAGGGCTCACCTCAGAACTTGAACAAACCTGAAGAGTGTTGAGATCACACCTCAAAGGAGTCCAGCTTTCCAGACCAACACCCAGGTCTATTCTGTGCAACTCGACACCCAAACACAAGGCCTTTACATCAGGGAAGCCTAATCCACAGAAATAATCAGAGAATACCAAACAGATCAAGAGACAGAGGAAAATTCACTAAACTGATGGGACAAAACAAAACCCAGAAGAAAATCTGAGTGCAACAAACTTAAGCAAACAACTAATAAGGACTTTAAAGCAACAGTGTAAATGATAATCACTAAAATCAGGAAAACAATAAACAAAAAGAGAACTACAACAAAGAGAAAAACTATGAGGCAGTTCCAAATAGAATACAAGGAGTTAAAGAACATAATAGCTGAGCTAAAGAACACATTAGAGGGACTCAACAGTGGGCCAGAGGCCTCCAGAAGAATCAGTGAGCTAGAAGATGGGGCAGTAGAATACATTCAATCAGACCAGCAAAGAAAAAAAATTTTTTTAATGATTACAGCATACAAGTTCTATAGGATAATATCAAGAGGAACAACATTTGTATCATAAGGGTCCCAGAAAACAAAGAGAGAGAAAAGAGGGCAGAAACTGTATTTGAAGAGTAAAAGCTGAGAATTTTCCTAACCCAAGGAAGGAAGCAGACCTCCAGGCCCAGGAAACTCAAAGAGTTCCAAACAAAAGAAACTTGAACAGATCTACACCAGACACACTGTTACTAAAATGTGAAAAATACGAGATAAAGAGACAATCTTAAAAGTAGCTAGAGAAAAAATGAGTTACATACAAGGAGTGCCCAAAAGACCATGGCTTTCTCAGCTAAAACTTTATAGGCCTGAAGAAAATGCCATGATACAGTCAAAGCACTGAAAGAAAAGAACTTCCAAGCAAGGATATCCTAGCCTGCTATATGACCACTTAGAATTAACAGAATGAATTGAAGGACAAACAAAAGTTAAAGGAATTTGTCACCATAAAATCAGCCTTTTAACAAATACTGAAGGAGGTTATACAAAGTGAAAAGAAATTCCACCTAGAACAGCAAGACATCAAAATACAAAATGTGGGGAGGAAGAGAGTAAAAATGAGGGCTGTCAGAATGAGATCAAGATTAACTTGCTTTAAAGTTAAAACAGGTTGTAAGTACGGAAACTTTTATGAAAACCCTAGGGTAACCTCAAAACAAATCCACACAAATAAAAAAGAAAACAAATGAAAGGAAGCACAAGATAAATGCTTTCAAAACGCCTAAAAATAGGATAAAACAAGAACAAAAGGTACTATTTGCAACAACACCTAGAAAACAATTCACCAAACGGTAATAAAGTTATACATTAATAACGCTTCCAAACACTTTTTTACAAGGCCAACATCTCACTGACACCAACAGCAAACTAGAATGTCACAAAGAAATGTCCGCTGCAGTTTTGTACGGTTGTACGTACATATAGTCTTGATACAAAATCTACACCAAAAATGGAAGTCATGGTGTGCCTGGTGCCCACAGGTTTAACCCAGTCCATATACACCCCAAGGTCCTCAGTTCGTGACCTGGGGCTGAGGAAACAACCAGTGATGAACTGAATAAAATGAGTGAGGCACTTCCTCCTCTCTCTTTCTGCCTGCCTACTCATCTCGTTCCCACCTGTATCTTTATTTCTAAAAGAAATCTACGTCATAATTTTAAAAGTTTCAATACTAAAATTAATGCATTTAACTGAAACAAGAATAGAAACTACTCTAATGGACAACTAATGATTGGTTGCCTCAATACATAAATGGTATGAAAAAAACAGGGATAGGAAAACCCTTATAGATTTAAGAGAGACATAACAACACTGTTTGGATCTAGATTTGAAAAAACTATAAAAAAAATACAATTGAGAAAATTTAAAGAAAGAATAGATAATGTATATTAAAGAATTTGGGTTAACTTTGTCAGGCATAATAGATATGTGGTTACAAAAAATTTCTTATCTGTTAAGTACATATAGTAAAGTACTTTTAGGTGAAATCTATGATTTCAAATTTGTTTTCATGTGTTATCACTTGCTAAAGATGGGTAACAGGTATTTAAGAGTTCACTTAAAAACTTTCAAGTTTTCTATAATAAAAATATTCCAAGAGGTTTGAAAGCCACTATTTTAGATAACAAATGAGGAATCTTCAAAATCTAGCAATTACTTCTCAAGACTCGAAAGACCATCTCAAGGAAAGGGTTAATAGTGGACTTCCGCTGGGGTTTAAATGAAAGTTATGTCTGCCCTGTGGCTTGGGCAGCTTAGACAGCTGGGATGTGGACCACAGAGAGCAGAAGGACCCCATTCATGACCTGGGGTACGAGCAGGAGGGACCAAAATTAATAAATAAAAATGCTGCTTTCTCCTCTCCCTTTGCACCTCCCTCCGTTCCCTACTTTTCTCTCCTAAGAAAAGAAAATACTAAAATTGTATGTTCAAATCTTCATTTAAATCATTTAGAGTCCTGTTAATAAACAAAAATGTTAACTGGGATTGTGGTAAATTTAACTCATTGCTTAGAGATTAAGACTTTCAAGACATAAACTAAGATTATACATACATTTCCAGGTGACACCTACCTGGCTTTTTCTTTTGTTAGGTGAATAAAAAGTTTATGAAATGAATGAAACTTAATGATTGCTGAGAGAAGAAATCTAAAGGCATTTCAATGCTAAACAGGTTGAAAAGAGTCTGAGCTAAAGGTCACATTATTAAACATTAGTACTAAGGATAAGTCAGAAAGGAATCTCTTAATCAAAGTCTAGAAATAAGAGTAGGACTCAATATAAATGTGACTAAGGATTAAGAAAAGAAAAAACAATTTTTGTTCTTTTAAAACTTCTTATGCATGACAGCTAAATACAGCCCATGAAAAGGAAATTAATTTATGAGATGAAATACACAGGCAGGCCCATGTGGCTCAGGCAGCTGAGACAGCTACGGTGTGGACCATTTAAAGTTCAACCACCCGGCTTAGTCACCCAGGGCCAGGAGGAAAAAACAAAAAAGAAAACTAATCCATAAAAATACTTCTGCCTCTCCTTCTCTCCCTCCCTTCCTACCTAAAAAATATAAAGAAAGGAAATACAGGGCATGCCCTGGTGGTCTAGTAGACAAGTACATCCCATGACTGGTCCCACATGCATTCCAAGGTCCCAGATTCAAGACCTGGGCGGCAGGGGGGGGGCGGGGGGGGGTGTGTGAACCAATGTAAACAACTAAATAAATTAAATAAAGTGATTCTTCCTCCTCTATCTTCCTGCCTTTCTGCCTGCTCACCTTCATCCCTGCCTGTATCTTTCTTTAAAAATAAAAAAAAGGAAATAGCAAACAATGTTCAACATAACTTGCCATAAAATCAACATATTACTATAAAACTATCATTGTTTTAACCAACAGTTTAAGGAACTTATAAAATTTTATATTAAGAAAGAGAAAAACAGGCACATCCATTTACTCAGCAATTCTACTCTGAGGATATATCCTAAGTAAATATTTCAAAATTGAAAAAATAAATGGATATGCTAGAGGCAATTTGAATGTACAACTGAAGCTAATTCTAATTTGCACACTAATAAAAAACCATTAAAGTTAATGTCTATGAAAGCTTATAAAATGACATAAAAAACATAAGTGGTTATATTAAATTAGAAAAGAAACAAAACTGATTATAGTCAAATTCAAAAGTTGAAGAGCTGTCCACTTACAGTGGTTGACAGCATATATTAAAAGGAAGAAAATGATCACAGAGAAGCAATTCTTAAGTGCTTAAATTCCAAATTTAAATTTAAAACAATGACAATAATTTTCACAACTTGTTTTATATAATAAATTTCCAATGTAATGCCACATGCATACATACTGCATGTATATATGGTTATTAAAATACTATTATTTACTTATAAACACAAAGCTAGATATCACAGAACATACAATACTTTAAAGAGTAACAAGATAGAAACTTTCCCATATCAAATGTAAAATATATCATTTATATCTAGACCTAATTTCTAATCAAGTATTTCATTTTAAACAAACCTATTGCTTTAATCGAAACATCATCAAACTTGTGGTCTCCAGTTGCTCCAGGTCGAAAAAACACTATACCTCCTTTGCAGTAATTCAGTAATGACTCAGGGAAAGAACTCAGTGAAGGAAGGGACCCTCTCATTCTAATCTGAAATTTAAGAATGGCAGATGTTACTTATCAGTTGTATAAATAAATTTTTAAGGAATCAATAAGCCAACAAAAACGGTAGATAAATCAAACAGAATGGAAATCAACATGCTTCCAATATTACGTAAACAAAAGAAATCTTGAATCCGTTTACTTTCAGAATTTTAGCTTATATATAATTCAAAATATAATTCAAAAAATTCACTAAGTTAGATCATAAAAGATAAAAAAAATGGTTCTAACCAAATTACCCTCTTGTCACTTAGTGTTTTGCCTGGAAAAAATAAAAAGGAGTTAATGCTATTTGTCTGATTGTCTCCACAGGCATAATAATAAAAAAACACAATGTAAGTATCCAGCTCTCATCCAAAACACAACTATGTACAGTACCTAACAAAATATTAAAAACCTGTATCTACCTATATAACTTTTCAAACACTAATCTATACATGACAAAATTGGAAAGCAACCATTTGTCAACTACTAATAAAATAATGTCTGTGCAAAGATGGCCAATAAATGATAAATTAGGTAAAAAGTTGATGCATCGATGGAGAATGCGACTTGGGTGGGATGTGACCTAAACTCATTGATGCATCTTATCATGACTGCAAGTGAGATACACAGACCTATATATGTGTCATATGATATGATGCAACAGGTTAGTATACAATTCCATTTAAGAAGGTGTCATTTCGAAGAAAATTTGAACCTGAATCTAGTGAAATCTCTCTACCTGGATGAGTACAGATTAATGATCAGTTTACAAAAATAAAAGGAAAGAAGAACAAGTTGAATTCCACTAAAGAAAAAAGTGGTCTGGCAAATCCAGATGTGGTACTAGACAAATTACTCAATTTCTTTAGCAACAATAGAAAAAAATATGGTCCCTGGTTCTAGTCCCTGGGTGTGTGGAAACAATCAGGATGAAATAAAATCTTTTAAACTAAAATATAAAAAAGTGTGTCTTCCTCCTCTCTCAAGTCAGACTGTTGAGTGTGACTTGGTAAAATAGTCCTTTCTGCTATCTCACCACCAAAAACGAGTGAACTTCAGCTGGACTTTGATTAAAAAATCCAGCTATAAAAAAGATATTTTCAAAGTAATCAGGGGAACTTACAATGAACCAGATGACCAGATATTGGATAATTGCAAGAACCTATTGTTAACTTTGCTAAATAGCCTATAAATTCTCTGACACGCATTTCTTCAAAGGTAAAGCTTAACTTCTCTCATTTGAGCAGAAACAGGAAAAAGTGATTTATGTTTAAAGAAGAAAGTAGAAGTGTGTGTGTGATTCTGGGATTAGATCATACAAGGCGGCTGTAACTGTCACTTGTCTTTAGGATCACCTGCTCTGGGGGGAAGCCACCTGCCAACAACCAGCACCAACCTCTGAGCCATGTGCATGAGTCATCTTGTAACCAGAGCCCCAAACCCCAGAATCGAGTCTTTGGATTCCTGCAGCTGCATCACATTTAGGTACGAAATTTCATGAAAGACCCTGAGCCAAAATCACCAGTTAAGTCGCTCTTAAATCCCTAGCCTACAAAAACTGTGAGATAACATGTTTATTGTTGCTTTAAGATATTAAAAGTTCTGGCATGCCCTGGTGGAGTGGCAGTTTGGTCAGCCGCCTTTGGCCAGTGCAGTCCACACACATTCCAGGGATCCCAGCTCCCATCTCGGGGCCAGGGAGAAACAACAAAGATGTACAACAAAATAAAATAAGTGAAAGTGTTTCTTCCTCTTCTCTCTTCCTGCCTGCCTGCCTGCCTCAGCTTGACTTCATTCCTGCCTGTAACTTTCCTTTAAAAAAAAATTAAATTATGATTAATTTTTAATATATCAATAGAAAACTAATACAAATAGCATAACCAGTGGCTTAAAAATTATTAATAATAAACTTAAAATTAAGATGCCAGTTTGGTCTTGCGGATCTGATTTATAATAATAAAAATACACACATATAAACATATACAAAAAAAGAAATTCTGGAGAAAGATTAAACGATATTCAAGAAATGCTAGTATCTATCAAAATGTGATGATAAAGAAAAATTCATTACATTGCTCATACATATTTTTAAATTTTCAGTTTTTTAAAAACAAAAATCCACATTTTCCTAACTTAAATTTTCATGCTTCTAGAAAAAGAATTGTTGTTATAGTTTTTTAACTAAACATTTTCAGCACATTTTAAAAGAGAAAAACCACATAATACAGGGAGTTTCCATATACCCCACACCTAGTTTCCTCTATTATAAATATCTTACACTTATATGGTACATTTGTAATAATGAACCAATGACTGGATTTTATTCAGATATCTAGAGTCTACACTAATGTCTTTTGTGCTTTATAAACCAATTCAGAATACCATGTCACATTTGGCTATCATGTCTCTTTAAGGGTCCTCTTAGACCATTTTTTTTACAGATTTTCCCTTTTTTTTAATTGTATATTCTTACTTTTTTTTTTCTTTTAAAGAAAAGATACAAGCAGGAATGAAGGCAAGTAGGCAGACGGAGGGAAGAAGAGGAAAAAGCATTTTACTTTATTTTATTTTATTTTAGTTGTTCACACTGGTTGTTTTCCCTCCGGACCTAGGACTCAAACTTAGGGGTATGTGGTCTGAGTCAGAGGTGACTGATCTAAATGCTGCTCCACCAGGACACACCCCACTTGAATATTTTTATATGCTTGACAGTAACACACAGGTCACTGAGATTCTGTTAATTTTTCTTTTTTTTTTTCCTGTTCCTCATATTAAGTAATTTTAACTGAGCTCTCTTCAAATTTGCTGATTCTCTGTTGAGATCTGCTTTGAGCCCCTCTAGTGAAGATTTCATTTCAGTTACTGTACCTTTCAACTCAGAATTTCCACTTGGTTCGCCTTTTAATTTCTATAGCTTTATTAACTTTTTTGATTTAGTAAGACAGCATTCTCATACATTCCTTTAGTACTTTACAAATGGCTTCCTTTAGTTCTTTAAAGATATTTTAAACAGAGGACTAAAAGTCTATAAAGTATGTTTACCATCTGGGTTTTCTCAAGGACAATTTCTATTAATTGCTTTTTTTTCTGTGTAGAGGTCCTTCTTTTTATTTTTTAAATGAATAAATGCATTCTCTAGCACTGAAAGCCTTCAGTTAATTTCCAGAGTTCTGAAAAAGTTGACTTTGACAATTTTTCCAATATTCCCATTGTTGTTTGGGAGGAGCAAAGTATTAGATGTCCTTCTGACATCTTCACTGACATCTTCAGTAAGTCTTTGGAAATGTTTGAATCATTAACATGCAAATTTACCACTGTTTTTAAACTGGATGAAAAAAATAAGCACCTTGAAATTATTATGCATACCTTCTTAAAGCTATTGCAACACACATGCAATACGATTACTACCGATGGTGTTACCAAGAGGAGAACGTGAGGTTGAAAAGATATTCCTCATGCACCCTGGTGTCCTAGTAGATAAATTCGCCAGACACAGTTCACATATATCCCAAGGACCCAGGTTCAAGACCCAAGGCTAAGGGAAAACAACCAAGGTGAACAAATAAAATAAATAAATGTTTCCTCCTTCTCCCTCTCCTATCTGCCTGCCTATTCACCTTTATTCCTACCTGCAACTTTATTTTTTTTTAAAAAGGGCATGCCCTAGTGGAATAGTGGTTAGGTCAATTGCCTCCTAAGAATGCAGGCCATATGCCCCTGGGTTCAAGTCCCAAATCCCGGCGGAAGCAGACACTGAAAAGTAAATAATTTTTTTAAAGATATTTTCTCCTCCTCTCTCTTCCTGTCTACCTACTTACTTTTATTCCTGCCTGCACCTTTCCTTTAAATAAAAAAAAAGGATTCCACAATTCCACCAAATTAAAAACACATTAATTTGCTACAATCAAATTTGTTATCAGATTATATGTCAAATAAAATTCAAACCAAGAAAAAGCAATATAGGAAATCACTTCTGTATGCATATGATTACCTAAGAATGGATCTCCACATTTTTGGTACCTCCCTTGGGATCAAGAAATTTATGGGCTAACAATAAAAGTGTCTGATAAATTTGAGGACACTTTAAAGGGAATTTATAGGTTGCTTTTTTTTTTTAAGAAAAGGTACAGGCAGGAAGAGAGAGGAAAAGAAGCACTTTATCTTATTCAGTTGTTCATCTTGTTTTTTTTCCAACCTGGGATCCTGAACTGAGGACCTTGGGATGTCTGTGGACTGCACCTGATTTAAACCACTAGACCAGCAGGGCATGTCTATGGGTCACTTCTTGTCAGTGTAGTCCAGGGGTTGACAGTAAGACTTGAAGATAAGTCCCAAACTGAACAGGGCAGTGGACAGTAGTGAGAATGACAATGACAATACGCGAGGCTCTAGTTTACAGTCCATTAGTCCTAAAGTCCTATGAGCATCAATAGTTCAAGAAAAATGGAATTTTCTCAGTTTCAAACTGGTATTAATGCTTTGGAAAACTGGTAGTTCCTCAAAAAAGTTAATTATGTTTTTATTATCATATGCCCCAGCAATTCAACTCCTATATACCCAAGGGAATCAGAAACATATCTACACAAAAACTTGAATATGAATGTTCACAGCTGCATTTGTCATAATCACAAGAGTGGAAACAATCCAATGTCCATCAATGGATGAATGTATAAATAAGATGTTATATATCCATGTAATGGAATGTTATCCAGTCCTAAAAGGAATAAAATACTGATCATGTTATGACATGGATGAACCTTAAAAACTTGATGCTAAATGAAAATTTCTGCACTATATGACATTTTTATTATGAGCTGGGAAACATTCTCAGTCTATAGAAGCTGCCTCCTTCCCCAGATCATGGCCCTCTTCACAGCCAGTAGGAGTTAGCTAAAGCCTCACTCTTCTAATCTTCCCTTCTTCCTCAGTTCTCCTGCCTTCTTTCTCTATTGCATCTCACTGACTGACTCTTATGCTTCCCTTTTCTGATTCTAAGGGTTTGTGTGACTGTATTGGGCCCATCAATAGAAAGCAGGATAATCTCCCTATTTTAAAGTCATATGATTAGTCATTTTAATTGCATCTGCAAAGTCTCAAATTAAAGCAGTATCTAGAATACCAGGAGATAAGAATCTTTAGAATTCTACCTTCCACTTGCACTATGTTTTTATCTTATATAGTAAATATTGCAAATAATTTTTACATGTAGGAATGTCTTTATCTTTGTTGCTAAGTTTAAGAGAATCCACAGTCTTTACGTGCTAGATGACTGAGTTAAAACTATATTGATTAGAGTCAGTAGTTGGTAAAATTAACCTTCAATGCAAATATAATGCACAACTTTAGTTTTCTACAATGAATGACTTTTTAAATTGTTTTTAAATGTTTTTAAAATTGTTATAGCCTATAGCAAACAGGCAGGCTCAAGGTTAAAAGTCAACAGATCTTGAAACCAATCCTTCAACAATTGAGGAAGACTCTGCTCTTCTAAGTAAACATACTTTAAAACCACACACACACATTGGGAGATACAGAATGAATGTAAACTTGATATATATTTTCATGTTAGCTACATGCAAATTTCACAAATCTTTCTTTTGAAAGCTTAATTTTCAAAATCAATTTGATAACTTCTCAACATCTCTTTAAAGGTCCTTAGTAAAAAAAAGTTGTGGATTCTTCTTTTAAATAGGATTTTAATCAAGAACCAAGTAAAAGATACATAGAACTAACAATATTTATTTCTACCTTTCATAAAGAGACTGACAACAGGCCTACATAGGACTTGCAACTGGATACGGGACTTAGGAGCTAATGTCCCACCTGGATGCACATCAGAAGAGGAAGCAGTGACAGCTCAGCTGCAGTCACTGCAGAAGAGCACAACAGCCTCTGAGTGGAATGAACATGTCAAAAGATAGCAAGCAGGGAGACGACGACTGGTGGAGACTTCTGGAAAAGAACTATATAGTGAAGGATTATCTCTTGACTTTCTATGTTTTGAAATCACATAAGGCCCCCAAGGAAAACAAATACCTTCAGGAAGAAGTGAGGAAAAATCCTAAATTGAGTTTAAATCTCAATGATGGTTGGGAGAAAAAATAACTGAAATTGCCTAGAAGTAACTGACTAGATTACATTCTCTATTGCTAGAGAGTATAATTTCTAATTTTAATTTCTACAGTCTTAATTTTTTTGATTGAGACAGCATTCTCATACATTCCTTTAGTCCTTTACATGTGGCTTCCTTCAGTTCTTTAAAGATATTTTAAACAGAGGAATAAAAATCTTTGCATAGTAGGTCCAACATCTGGGTTGTACAACATAGAGAGAATGGGACTGGCTGGATCTAACCCAGTTCAGAGACCTTATCTTTCAAAAGAAGCAACCTGGTCCATCTAGGTAGGTTATTGCAAATAAACTGGCAATTCATGGATTCACAGGGTAATATTCTTCAGGAAAATGTCAATTACGAATATTAATACTAGGATATTTAACTTGTTTACACAGCAAGCAGTGACTAAGGCATCTCCATACCTTCTGCATGACTTTTCGTGCCCACCTCAACTGCAAAATGTACCACTGTGCGACAGGAAAGGAACAGCGAGCTGCCCGGAAGAGCAAGAGAACACGCTGGAGGATTCCAGACAACTTATGGCGATTATCTTTTTCAGTTTTTACAAGAAGATCATCACCATCTTCCTGAAGAAAAAAAAGCAATTACTGTGAGTAGTTTGCAATATGGAAATCTTAAAGATAGGTAAATGACATGAAGTGCTTTTCACACTAGAAGTTCTGGGAAACTTAAAAAGGACATTTCGATTCATTCTTTAGAGACTTCAACTATAGCTATGTCTAGTATCATGAAACTGACTGTCTCCCCTCAGACAATGTACAAAGCTAAGTATTCTTATACAGCAGTTAAAGCTGATCACTACTGACTCCACTTCTAATGATACATTTTTTTACAGGATACATCATCTAATCCTCTTAACACTATGGGAGGTACTATCATCATCTGCATTTAACAGATAAGGAAAATTAAAAACAATTTAATACTCTGGCCCAAATTATGTAATCAGCAAACAGCAAACTGGGACCCAGAAGTTTGGCTTCAGAGCATGCATTTTTAATGCATTAACAAGTTAATTATTTTATAAATTGGACACATTTAATATTAAATTAATTAAAAGATTAAGCACTGTGCTTACTTCACTAAGGACAGCTGGCTGAGGACAATATAATGGAGGAGCTGGAAGATACAAGCCAACTGGCACCAAGCCCCACAGTCTCTTACTGAAGTCCTTGGCAGAGTTTATCAGAAGTTGAAAAGTCTCTGAAAGAATATCTGCATCAGCCATAACTGCTGCTTTTAGTACTTCCTGCACTGAACCAAATAGCAGGTTTGCATCTTCCTCTTCAATGGGATCTATCAAATACAAGTTTGTAAAGTAGTTAAAATTCCTGTGTAGTCTATTTTGTAGAATAAAATTTCCAGTCTGATAAAGCTGATCATAAAAATGAGCATATTGGTTAACATGCAAAAAATCCAAATTTCTAGACAAACTTTATTAACAATTCTGTTACTTTCAGAATACAGGCAATCAGAGCATTAGACTTTTTCCAGAATTATACAGATTGAATTGTAATAACAACGGTGAGTCTTCACTTAATGTTACTGAGACGTTACTGGAAACTGCAAATTGAAGTGAAATGACGTATAATGAAACCAATTTTACCATATAGTAATTGACATAAACAAGAATTAAGCTCATACAGCATATTTCTGGTCATAAAACACCACCAAAATTCTAAACAAATGTCCCAAACACTTCCAATATTAAGCAATAATTAGTATTCATTCATTCATTTCCAAGCCACCTATTCAGGGTCGGACATAAGCGTGCTCAGAGCGCATCCTGGCAGATGAGGGCACAGGCAGGAACCAAGCCTGGACAGAGTGCCCTTGCATTGTAAGGTGCACTCACAAACACACCACACTCACTCAGACTGGGATGATTAAGTCACTTAAATGCAAATCACTTGAAAATGGGAGAAAAGGGAAAAACCCGAATACCCAGAGCAAGAGAACACGCAACTCCACACAAACAATGGCCCTGACCAGGATCGAGTTTTGGGTTTTCTCATCAGTATTACAACCAAACAACATTGAACTCATCAATGATAGAAGACCCACTGTACATAAATAAAATTTTCCTAGAATATAATCCTGAGTCAAATAGAAAAAATACTAACAGAAAAAATGTTAAAAAAATACAAAATCATGTGAACGCAGTAGAAGAGTAATTATTTTTCTTTTTCTTAATAGTCCTTCAGAGTACCTTTTTTTTTTAAAGGAAAGGTGCAGGCAGGAATGAAGGAAAGCAGACAAGAAGAAAGAAGAGAAGGCAGTGCTCTATTTACTTATTTTTATTTAGTTGTTCACAATGATTGTTCCCCCTGGCCCTGGATCTTGAACCCTGGACCTTGGGATGTATGTGGGACTGCTCCCAGGTGTACTACACCACTAGGCCACAGGGAGCACCGAATACTATTTTTATCATAACAATTAATAAGAAACACATGAGGCTCACCTTGTGGCTCAGCAGCTAAGGTGCAGGTCATGTTAAAGCCAGGGACCTGGGTTCAAGACCCAGAGACAAAGGAAACAAAATAAAACAAACGAAAAAAAGCACATGTAAACACTATTTTTTTTAAATGACATGATTCGAAGAAAAAAAATACAAAACAGGCACACACCCTAGTGTAGTAGTTTAGTCAGCTGCTTTCAGCTGGCGCAGTCCACAAATATCCCAAGAACCTGGGTTCCCCCAGCATAGCAAGAGTAAAACAATGACGTTAACAACTAAATAAAATACTTCCTCTTTTCTCTTCCTATCTGCCTCTGCTTGCCATCATTCCTGCCTGTACCTTTCCTTTAAAAAGAAAAAAGAAAAACAAAACAAAAAACACAAGGGTCCCACAGCAGTTCTGGTTTCATTAAATGACTTCATTTTTTCTAAATTTCTCCACCTATAAAAGAGATACATTTTATAGGACTCGTGGGTAAATCTATATAATATACATAATATATTATTTTAAATTTTATAATTCTACTTTGAATATTTCAAATTAAAACAAAATCAATGACATACACTAGGTGAGAGCTGAACTAAATACTTCCAAGCAACTTTTATGTCGGAGAGTCTGTGATTCTATGACTTTAAAATAATCCAAATGCAGCAAAATAAAACTAGGATAAAGATACTTATGCAAAGTCAGGATATCATTCAGTTACTAGGCAACATATTTTGATTAAAAATAACACACTTTTGCTTTTGATAAGTTATTTTCAAAATGTTAGCACATTTGTGGATATTTACAAGCTTTTAAAAATACTATATGGTTCATATTAATTAACCTGACGGATTTATCAGATCATATGTAGGTAACACACCTGTAAAGTGTTTGTATTTTGAGCCCACTTCATTTTTTGCTTCCAAAGAGGCTGGTTGACCTAAAAAACATTGCAGCTTTTCCTGAAAAATCTGTGCTGGAGTCATATTTAATGGTAGATTCAGACTCTTTTTCTTGGATCTGAAAGTACATCAAATCAACGGAAATGGATTCAAATTTTGAAAAAAAGGAAACAATCAACTATCAAGAACACATGAAAAAAAATGTTGTGTCCTTACCCAAGATAAGCATTTATTTACCACATAAACAAAGTGCAGAGGTAGGCAGTCTAAATTAGTAGCTATTACATATCATTAAAAATCTAATTTCCTCCATTCTCTACATAAAACATGAACATTTAAGAAACAATGAAACTCACTTTATGCATCTCACATATAGAAAAGAAACAGGCAAGGAAAGTACATGGATCTCCACGATTAACTAATATCCCCCACACTTTCCCCCACTGCTGCTCTATACACAACTCTGCAAACTGAACTTTTTGCCCTAAGCCTTTATTCCTGTTTGGAATGTTCTCTCTTCCTACAGCTACTCAATCTATCAAGATCCTATCTTCCTTTCAATGTCCATCTCAAATGATATTCCTAAATAAAGTATCTCCTGTCCTTTCTCCCTTTGATGCTACTATTCTACCCACTGCACCACTGGCCGTTTTCTTACTTTACTATGTACATTATAATAATCTTTCATCCTGTTTTCTCTATTAAAATAAGTCTTAAGCATAGAAACTATGCACCATTTAAGTTTATATCCTCTAAGTAAATAATTGATGTAAAGTTTGGTACAGAATGGTTACATGATAAATGAAAGTGTTGAATTACTGACTTGAAATATATAAAAGACAGTAATATACTTTTCAAATATTCAAACAATTAGAAAATTATTAAAATACCAAGATTGAGATTGATTAGCCCAAAACTCAAATCCTGTTTGGGATGGACAAACTATTCCACTGCCTACAAGCCCCCTGAGGGCACTAACTAGCGTGCTAAGTAAATGCTTCAACACACCCAGTCCCTGAGCTGTGCAGTGCAGCAGCCTCCACCTGCACGTACAGGGTTAACATTCTCCCAGTTTGACCAGGATCTCCTGGTTTAGCAATGATGTCCCAGCAGCCCACCTGGTTTGAAATTCTGTCCCGTTTTCAATCACTAGGGTTACCATACATACCGATTTGACCAGGATTGTCTCTATAGCAACTCTAACACATCCCTCTCCCCACACTAGCCCGAAACCCCCCACTCCCGGCCCCACACCTAACACTCCACAAACACTCCCATCCCATAACTGGTGACATGCCAAATGATCCCAGTTTCAGCTCTAAGAATTATGCTAAGTCTATGCATATAGTTATTAAAATTTAAATGAACTAAATTCAGAATGAATTTAGAAAATTCAATTCCTTGTTCTTACTAGCCACATGTCAGGAGCTCAATAGCTACAGGTGGCTGGAAGCTTCCAAACTGGACAGCGCGTATAGAACATTTCCATCACTAAAGAAAAGTTCCATTGGCCAATGCTGAACTAAGGATTCCACAAAAGTGCAGATACCAGCAGTGAGAGAAATATAAAATACTTCAGATGATACCATTAACACTATTTTTTTAATTTGCTAAAAATACATACCTTGTGAAATTCTTATCATGTTTACAGAACAACTGGAGGGCCACACCTATTGAAACAGATGTCTTCCAGTCTCCAAGTTTGTGTGCCAACCACACAGCCTCTGGAATCAGGCTACCAATAAATAATAATTCGAGGGCATATTCAACTGTCCACACATTAGAAAGATTCTGGTCTCTAACAACACTGGCCACCTTAGAGTGTTGCAGAGGAATAAATCGAAAGGACTGCTCTGTGGGTAATTTAAGAAAATGAATATTACAATTATATATATTAGAATTCATGCCTCCTTCCATAGGTATATTTTTTTCATTCAGTATTTTCTATATCAAACCATAGGAAGATTTATACCAAATGGGCTAAAATAAGAATTAATATACTCTAGAATTGCTCTATTTGAACATAAAAGAATATGTCTCAGTGCATCACGAAACATATGTCAGCATTCTTAAAAAAATGAAACACAAACAAAAAAGACTGCAGCACAATGCACCAAACAAAATAAACGTAGAGACATTTTAATGAAACTTTTGTGTCAGAAAATATGAATATATATATACACACATTTAAATGTGCTTAGTCACAGCATACAATTACTGTGAACAGCTCTGAAGTACATGATTATATGAAATACATGATTACCAGATTATGAAATTTGGAAGACAGAGACTGCATGTTACATGACTTTTCATCCTCACTGTGTTATATATAACAGAAAAGGAATCTGAGGTAATATTCTAGCATACTAAGTGTTCAGTATTTTAGCATTTTTAAGAAAACAGAAAAGTATCATTTTCAATAATCACAACTAAATTTCATTTTGGCTTGGGATCGAATACAAAAGATAGTCTCTTCATCCCCAACCTTCTGTACCTTTCCATAATTATAGTAGCTTGAATACATAACTGGAAAATACAATAACAGAACTGGTAGGGGTTTTTTTTTAACGTTACTAAGATCTTTCACTCCCTCAAAATATAATTAGTAAATGGCATACATAGGTTTCTCCTCCCTTAAATTATTAATTTCTCACATGACTTATGTATTCTCTACATAAGTACTAACACTACCAAGAACTACCATTCTAGCTCTCTGACAAAAAAATTGGCCAGTCATTTCAGTTCTTGTTTCTGACAGGTAAAAAGAACCTGTAGACTGACTAAACTTGTCCAGTTTTTCACTCTCTATGGGTAAGGCACTGTACTATTAAAAGAAACTGAATGATTCCACTTACTGAAAATTTTATCACTTTGACACAGCAAACCATATCAAACAAGAAACTCATAAATCTCCAGTATGCCACTAGTTCTAATTAGAAAGATTAAATGAAATGTATTCTAATTAAGTCTGTTGATACCATTTCTCAATATGAGACTAAAGAAATTTAAAAACAGATACAAAGTTTCAGAGATCTAAATTTTCAATGATCGCAATCTCAGAAACAAGAAATGAACACAAAACCTTTCTTCCTCTCCTCTCACTGGGAAGACATACAAGGTGAATAAAAAAGGTATGTCTGTGAACTTTTATGACTGTCTATAAATTTGTTCAGGAACAATACTATAATTCTATCACCTTTCTTCCTAGGCTATGATTCAATCTTCCTTAGGTATGTAAAATGATCTATAAAGATAAAAGTCATGAGCAAACAGTAAAAATATTATAGGATGGAAAAGACAAAAAATAAAAAAAAATTTCTAAGTACTATTTTTAAAAGATTTTTCTAAAATCCACATATAGTACTACCTCTCATTCATTAAAATGTGAATTAATGATACAATTTGTTACTAGAAACACGACTACCAAAAATAGGAAACACAAGTTGATAGATATGTGTTTCGACAAAAAAAAAGTCTGGCAAAAAAAAAAAAAATCCTCTATAATAATGACAAATAATGCCAACTGTATAAGGAATAAGTGACACGTATCTGAGGGTCTTAGAGGAAAGCATGAAAGTCAGAGGTTATCCTCACGGAGAAAAGGCAGGGAGGGTCAGCTGAATCTGAATGAGGACAAGGTGGACGGGGACAAGGTGGATGGGGACAAGGAGTAGGTCAGATACTAGAAAACCTGAGTACCTGTTCCTCTGACTCCAGCTTCCTAAAAGAAGCCTTAATCAGATATGGGTCAACTCTTCCCATGAAAGCAGGGATCTACAGAAAAGGAACCACAAGACTATTTCCCATCTGATGTCACTTCACACATATGACTTTCTAGAGACCAAAATGTCCCTACAAACCCAGTGGAACTGGAGACTAACAGCACTAACAAAGTGTCCCAGTAGGGACAATCCTATCCTACCTACATCTTGAGACTATTATAGAAAAGAAGAGTCTGAACACATAGTTCAAAGCTCATGGTTCTGTCTGACTCAATCTGATGCGCAGTTGCTGCTACCTCTATGAAAACTTCTAGGTTCAACTGCATCTTATACTCTAACCTATACAAACCATGTACCTATTTATCAATTCACATTATTTCCTGCTTCAAGTCCTCCAATAACTTGACATTGTCCTTACAAATAAAATCAGAACCTTTCCCCTGGCTTAGATAACCTCTCTCTACCTGACTTCATCTCAGTATCACTCTCCACTGCATCCTCTAGTCTCCTGCCACTTCAGCTTAGTGTGCTCTGGGGTTTCTGCACCAGTTCAGATTAGAATACTTTTAAGTTCTACTTCAATTCTCTGCCTAACGATGATCAACATATGATAGATCTTGTTCATATATTCACTTAATTTTCTGTCTCAAACTATTAAACTCCATAAAAGAATAGGTACTTTTATCTCTTTTATTCATGGCAGTTAGGGTAAGTCTGCTTTAAAAGTGAAAACAGGAGCACCCTGGTAGCTCAGACAGCTGAGACTGAGGCTGGAGTGTGGACCACGTAGAAAGCCAAAGTTCTGGATTTGTGACACAGGAACAGATTCGGAGGTTTGGGACCCAAAATGAAACAACAAAAAATGCGTCTTCCCCCTCTCTCTTCTTTCCTTCCTGCTTTCATGCTTGCCTGTGTTCCTTCCTCTCTTTAAAAAAAATAAAGTCACACCCTGGTGAAGGAACCATTAAGTCAACTGCCTCTTAAGGATGCAAGTCACATACCCCTGGATTCAAGTCCCAGGATCCAGGGGGAAGCAACCACTATTAACAACTAAATAGAAATAGAATTCAAAAATGCTTCTTCCTAAGATGTGGTACATATACGCAATGGAATATTACACTGTCCTTAGAAGAGATGAAACCCTGTCATTTGAATCAACATGGATTGATCTAGAGGGGATTATGCTAAGTGAAACAAGTCAAAAGAAGAAAGATAGATACCAGATGACCTCACTCATAGGTGGAACATGAACAGACAAAACAAATGAACAGATGAAACATAACAACCCTGAAACATTTGCAGCAGAAGTGATGTTACCAAAAGGGAATGGGGTGAGTGGGGGCAAATGCTGGTGGAGCCCACTGGACAATGGGGAAGAACACTTGGTGATTTGGTGGAGGGCTTGGTGTGTTGAAATATATCTAAGAAATGCGGAAGCTATACATAGGAAACTATTCTATGTACAGAATAATTTCTACAATAAAAAATAAATTTTAAAAAATGCTTCTTCCTCCTCTCTAGTCCTGCCTTTCTCCCTACTTGCCTTCATTTGTGCCTGCACCTTTCCTTTAAAAAAAATAAATAAAAGCAAAGAACTAGAAATGTTTTCATAATATCAATTTCATTTGATACAAGCAGATATATTTCCAATAGCTAGAACACTGCTTGGCACATAACAAACTATTAATAAAAAAAAAAAAGGAAAAAGGCAGAAAGACTGAGTATCAGAGAAGACTGACTC
The DNA here is from genome assembly GCA_004363575.1 of Solenodon paradoxus. Classification (NCBI taxonomy): domain Eukaryota; kingdom Metazoa; phylum Chordata; class Mammalia; order Eulipotyphla; family Solenodontidae; genus Solenodon; species Solenodon paradoxus. Next base: position 671,922 of record RJWH01000564.1, read on the forward strand.
TATTAACAAAATTAAACAGAGCAAAGTAAATTATCCCAATAACCATTAAATTAAATTATCCAAATCAAATTAAAATCTAAATTAGTATAACTGAAATATGTTACATTTCCACATTTTTATGCAAAGGTGTCAGCTTTCACTTTAAAAATGGAAACTTGATAAATGCCAATTTGCCCAAAATTTATGGTTAAAAAATCCATATTCAATAAAAACAAATCCAAGCAGTTATTTTTCTGATTTTGTTCATTCTCAGGTATTTATCAGGCATCTCTTATGTGTCAGGCACTATATTGGAATTAGTATCATTTCCAGAGAATAATGATCACTGTAAATAGGATTTAAAATATTATGTACAAAAACAAAGGTGAAAACATTGTTTAATATATTACCTGTTTTCACATGAAGAGGAGGAAGAACATTCACATTGTGAGGTGGCAAAATACACAGGGCCTGATTGGTGAAATAGGCGGCCATGAACCGACCCATGGACTGGATGACCCTCAGGGCTGCCACAGGATGGACACAGCCAGGCACAATGAACACACGATGAGACGTTTCAGGAGCTAAGGGATACAGCAAAGACCAAAGGAGATTTTGATCAAATTAACAAAAAGAAAGAGAATACTTAAGTTGCTGGCATTATGCAAAAAAAAAATCTATAAACATTTTTCTGAGATGAGCACCCACAACTTGTACGAGCTAATTTATAATTTTCATATTTTAAATTTATAATTTACATTGTCTTAGAGACAATAGAATAATTAGCTCATAATCATGAATACACAACTTAGAAACTGTTTATGACTTTTAAGTGTATAGTTTTATTTAAAACATGGAAGGATCGAAATAATCCAACCACGACAGATCTGCAGGCTTAGCATTTCATTATTTATTTCCCTCTTACTTCATTTTTTTTTCATTTGATAAAAGGAGTCAGGTCTTGCTACAAAAATAATCTGAAAAGCCCCAGAAGGGTGATTATTTCTTTTTCTGTACTAGGAGTCACTATATAGCACATTAGTTACAGTGGCTCACTGTGTAAAGATTCTTTTGGGAGGCAGTAACAGAAGGAACGTGTAGAGTGGAGAGAGAAGACAAGGGAAGGAGTTAATCAGGATTTCTAAACTAACAGGAGCAAAAGCAATGTGTCGTCTATATTTGAGAATCAAAACTCATTATAAGCGAGCATTCAAAAACCTCTTGGCATGCTCATGTGGCTCAGGCAGCTGAGACATGACAACGGAAAACTCAGGGACCCGGGTTTGAGACCCAGGGAGTGGAGGAACAAAATCAACAGATAAATAAAAATGCTTCTTCCTCCTCTGTTGTCCTGCCTTCATTACTGCCTGCCTTCCTTCCTCTTTAGAAAGAATTAAACTGGAAAACTGAAAATAGGTGCGCCTTGGTCTAGCACACCCTGGGAGCAATCCCACATATATCCCAAGATTCAGGGTTCAAGACCCAGGGCCAAGGGTAACAACAAATGTGAACTAAATAAAATAAGTGCTGCTTCCTTTCCTAAAAAATAATTAAAAATTGAAATTAAATGCTTCTTCCCTTCTCTCTTCCTGACTGCCTACCTTCCTCTGCTCACCTCCATTCCTACCTGCACCTTTCCTTTAAAATTAAAAAAAAAAAAAAAAAAAAAGAAATCCTCAGATAAATGGAAAATAAATGTTTATATACCCTAGGTATTAATACATAAACCTAAATAAACAAGATGCTTTTTCCTCTTTTCCTGCCTGACTACTTGCCTTCATACCTGCCTGTATCTTTCCTTAAAAAAAAAAAAAAAAAAAAGGAATATTCAGTTCTTTATGTGCACAGGTCATTTCTATCTTGTCACTCTGTAACTCAGAACCTACCAAAACTGCTCTCATATAGTAATATATGATAGCATTAACTTCTATTATAAATAAGATAAATACTCAAAATTAGTATTATAAAATTAGTATAATTAGTATAATAACTTTTTTTAATAAAGGGGATTTTTTTAAAGGAAATATGCAGGCAAGAATGAATGCAAGCAGAGGGAGGCAAGAAAAGAAAAGAGGCAGCAGAATTTTTATTTATCTTTATTTATTTTTTCATCTTGGTTGCTCCTGCTGGCCTCAGGTCATGAACCTGGGAACCTTGGGATATATGTGGACTATCCCCAACCATTACTCCACCAAACATGGCCGATAAAGGGGTTCTTGAGAGAAACTTATTAACCTTAAAGCATTATTCTTCATTTGGTCATTATAAGTTTGGAAAAATCAAATTATCTCTTCACATTAGTTAAAAGTAAGTGGGCAAAAAATGTTAACTACTGGGAAAAAATTACAGTAGAAATTATACAAAGCAAGATTCCCAGCATTGTTAATCATACCAAACTCACTGGGCAAAAACTTAGGAATAAACCCCTAAAAAGAGAACAACCTGGTGCGCCCTAGTGAGCAGCGACCTGGTCAGCTGCCTCTGGCTGAAGCACAGCCACACACAACCCAAGGACGTGAGTTCACATCCTAGGCCAGGCAGAACCACCAAGACGCAAAACTCAATAATAAATAAAGGAAGTAATAAAGTGTTTCTTCCTCCTCTCTCCTCCTGCCTGCCTGCCTACTTACCTTCATTCTTACCTACACCTTTCCTTTAAAAAAAAAGAGAGAGCAAGAGAATGATCAACCTAATTCTAAAAGGCATGGTCTCAGAATAAAACTATCAATTCAAAAGAAAAAAAATTGAAAGGGTCATTCTGTATATTGCACAGTGATAATGCTAACAATCTCAACCTTAAGTAATAAAAATTAAATTATATAAATCATTTAATAAGGTAAATGTGCAGAAAGAAGTTAACACAGCAGAACCGACTGCTTGAAAGGCCTTATAAGGCTGGCCTTTGGGAACCTGGATTTGAGAGGACTCCCACCACTTTAACTGAGAAGGGTACTGCACGGAGTCTTACTGCTTGTACAAACAATGGAGTTTATGCTGATCACTTGCTTTCCTCTGAGAGTATGAAATGTGGTGTTGGCTAAGCAGAGAGAACCTCTGGGACCAGACCTCAATTAAAGGCCCCTCACATGAGTCTCTAACAAGCTTCCCTAACAGAAGCACATGTTTTGTCATAACTTGTTGCTGCAGGAATCAAGCATGGCCTGCCTAACTCCCCTGGGAGAGGGTTCTTGGGAGCTTGTGCCTTGTTTTTCAAGACTTCACCCTATGTACTTATTACCTTTGCTGATTTTGCTTTGCACACCTTCACTGTTTAATAACTCACAGCCATGAGTGTAACTGTATGTGCATGCTGCTGCATCCTCTGAGTCCTCCCAGTGAATCACTGAATGTGGGAGAGTCTGAGGGACCGTCAATCCTGTGGGGATATGCTCAACATATTTTACAGAATTGCCACTGAAAATTAAAATCAGTGGCACACCCTGGTGGCCTAGCGGCTAAGGCCAAATGTTGGGGGCAGAAAACAGAGCAAGGTCGGAGATGCAGCTGGCAGAACATCAAGGACACCAGACCCAGAGCACCTGAGGAAGGCAGCCTTGTGAAAACACTGGGACAGTGTGCCTGTGACTGCTCACCTGCCAAAATAAGACAGTTATGAAGTTAGAGAGCAAAGGCTGTATAAGCAAATCCAATGTAACTATAACTTGCCTGCGAAAGCTGCTTAAAGCAATGCTGTGTATGAACCCTATAAATAGGTGGAGGGGAGGATGGTCAGGGCCTTCAGTCCGAGACAGACTGTTGGTCCCCTGACCCCAGCTTACTATCATCTCACTCTCTTGAATTTCTCAATCTCCTGCAGCACCCGCTTCTTCCACCCACTAATCCAGGCAGCCAAAAACCTGGGTTTGAAAGACCCAGGGCCAGGGGGAACAGCCAAGAAGAACAACTACATGAAACGAATAAATGCTTCTTCACCTCTCTTCCAGCCTGCCTGCCTGTTCACCTTCATTCCTTCTTGCACTTTCCTTTGAAAAAAAAAATTAGGTGTGCCTGATAGAGCAGTGGTTAGGACAACTGCCTCCCAAGGATGCAGGCCACATACAGCTGGATTCAAATCCCAGGCCTGAGAGGAGCAACCAGTGTGAACAACTAAACAAAAAATAAAGTGTTTTTTTCCTCCTCTCTCCCTGCCTGCTTGCCTACTACTGTTGTCATTCCTGCCTGCACCTTCCCTTAAAATATATATTCATATATATACATAGAGAGAGCCTACTTTTAAAAATAATAATTAAAGTTAGCACATTACTATAGGTTCAACTTATCTTGAAAGTTAAATCAAGTAATAACAATACAGATTAAAAAAATGAATATCCAATCAGTTAAAACGTCATGTATAGTGCACCTGGGTGGCTCAGGCGTTAAGTCTATGCCTCGGTCACAGTCCACAGTACAACCCAAAGATCTGGGTTTGTAGCCTGGGAGGCGGGGGAATAACTGAAATGATTTTTCCATTACTTTATTAAATTACTTTAAGCAACTGTTAAAGACAGTATAAAAATATTAAGGAAAAATACTTGAGTACTAATATTATGACTAGCCATTACATCAGTTTAGCAGACAATTATCACTAAGTCCTATGGCTCCACAGATGGAAAAAAAAAAAAAATCCTTGCTATTGAGAAGCTGACAGTCCAGAAGGCACTATCACTTCAGTCACTATAACTCAGAGACAGCAACCAACTTTTACAGATAATTTCGTATCTAAACCTGTAAATAAAAATTAACAAGAGTGAAATACTGATTTTGAAATGCATACCTGAATAATCTTCATTTTCTTTTACAGGGAGGTGGGACCATCTCAGTATTTCTCTTACTAGCTGATCACACAATCCCTGAGCATCATTTAAATTATAGTTATAGAGGCAGCAGTATAAAAGAGAAAGACAATATCGTATCTGAAGACAGTGTGTCCTTCTTCCTCCTTAAACAGGAAAGAATAAAGTTTACATTAAAAACCTGATAACGAGGAACGCTTGTGCTCTACATACTAGGTACATAGAGTGTTCGCTTTGTGAAAATTCATCTCCAGCTGAGAACCTCTGCCAATCTCGGCCATATATCATTAAAAGCTCTCACTAGTTTCTAGAATCAACACCCCTACATTCACATCAGAAACACCCTGTAGCCCACACTTAACCCAACAATAAGTCTAACTCAGGAAATGCTTAAGGGCAAAGAGCCTTAGCTCCATACATCAACATGTCTGTAAGAGGGTGGGAAAATATTTGACCTATAACCTCTCATTTCTATTTGTAATCCTATAAAGGACAAAACAAACAAAAAATACTCTTTATTTAGGATCTAAATCTAATTTTTCCCCATCATCAATCACAGGCTCTACCAAAGGACAGAAGATGACTTTTCGATAGATAAGAGGGTACTACAAATTCCAAAACTAATTTTAAGTATTTTTGACAGTCAAGATGCCTCTATTATGTACTGTTTGTGTTTAATAAGTTGTCAGTGTTCTGGCCAGCTCTGGTGGCCTAGTGGGTTAATTCACTGTGGCTGCTGGGATGCTGTAATCAACAAATATCGAGGAGTGGGAAACAACTAAGATGAACAACTACATAAAATAAAGTGCTGCTTCTTCTCTCTTCCTGCCTGTCTGCCTCGGCTCACCTTCTTTCCTGCACCTGTCCTTTAAAAAAAAATATTGTGACTGTTCAGAAATCTGGTTATTTTTAAGTTCTTTGACATGCTAATAATACATTCCTACCAATATTATAGCAAATATTATTCCCTACCTTTCTCCTGGGTTTCTTGTAGAGCCTTCTTCCACAGTTGAACAGACTTCTCATATGATCCTAATAGGAAGCACTCTTCACCTACAAAGTTTTTAACCAGCAATTAGTCATGGCTAATTACACTATTTCATAAAAATTACCTTTTGTTTTCAAATTCAGTGGATGCATCATAGGCAGAAATTATTTTGGGAAACCAATCATTGCACTCAGTTAATAAAACGAAAGCCAGTTAACTATAACACTGATTCGTGGAGTTAGAAATCATTTATGAGATACTCACCATTGATAGATTTAAGTTCCAAGGTTTGGTTTAAGCGCACTCCAGCAGTTTGTAAGGTGGCCTGTATGTGACATAACAGGGACTTGACAATAGATGCTTCTTGTGTCATCTTTTCAGTTAACTCTCTGTCACCTTCAGAAGCTGTCTGGCTGAGTTGCATTTGATACCAGAGACTCTGTGTATACAATAACCTCCAGAGAACAATCAATCTGCACACAAAATTAGTAACCATCAAAGCCAAATTTCGGAGTAGGGATAAGAAAGAGTACAGCCTCCTCAGCTTCTTGGTCAGCACTCTTCTCTTGGTACACAGATTCTATAGAGCACAGAATCCACTGACAAAAAAAATGCATATTTTTTAAATCTTCGTATATGCATTATATATCTATGTTGACTATCCTCTATTGCTTACCAAAACCAAAATCATTCATCTTTTTTCTGGTTGCCCAAGACTAATAGCTGTTGAGTAACATCTGGCAAACATCCTAAAACATTTTTAAATACCATGAACTCTATAATCCTCAGTGCTAGTAGGAAAAGGGATGTATAAACCTTGTGACTATACTAAAGATCACTGGACTGTACACTTTATTTTTCAAGGAAACATACAGGCAGGAATGAAGGCAAGCAGTCAGGCAGGCAGGAAGAGAAAGGAAAAAAGCAGCATCTTTATTTTTTTATTCAGTGCTTCATCAATGGCTGTTTTCCTGACCCCAAGTCTTGAACTGGGAACCTTGGGATGTACGTGGACTGCAAATGGCTTAAACCACTAGGTCACCAGGGCAGGCCAAATTGTACCATTTAAAAATGGTACTGAAATGTGAGAATTATATCTCAATTTTTTAAAAAGAAAAAAAAATTATAGTTCTAATGGCATCCAAATATTTAAGTAAATTATACCTGTGTCCCGGCTGTTGAACAAGATTTACTACTTGAGGATGAGTCCTAAAAGATGTGATCCAAGACCAATTTTTCTGAGAATTATTATCTTTAAACATCTGAAAAATGGGTACCACCAGTGAGTCTTGATTTGCCATTCTACTTCCATCCACTGATGCTGAAATAACTTCGTGTTGAAGACTGTATATACAATTTAAATTATCAGCTACCATTTGGAGTAAATGAAAACAGGCTAAAAGTTTCTCTGAAAATAACTGATCCTGTTGATGCTGTGTCAGCAAAAGCTTAATAGTATTGGAGGTCAGTTTTACCAAATGTCCCACATCTTGTTTGTATCTCATATCCCAATACTGAACTGATAAAAACTGGCGAAAAAGCTGAAAGACACCAAGTACCCATGTATTATGTTTTGGGTTCTTGTTTAAAAAAAGATCAAGTTTGAGAAAGGGACATTTTATAAATTGAAGAATGTAGAAAAAATGGGTGATACAAACTACTGTGTAATTTAACATTAAATTTTTTTCTGTCACATTTTTTGAAATTCCTATAGTCCATGCTGCAAGGAGATTTTTCTGAATAGCGTGCAGTTCAGTAGTGGTTTTATCACTCTCCTCAATATTGTCTTTTGCATGTATCGTATCAAACATAGATGCAAATTCCAATCTTCCTTCCTTGTCATTACTAAACAAATCATTTTTTTGGTTCCAAGAAGAAAACAAGTTGTTTGCAAACTGTTGGCCTTCATTAGTTTCTTCTGCTTCAGAATCCTAAAACATAAAAGAAAAAAGTTATGCTTGATACTATATAATCGCTGATAAGTAGAATCACTATGGTAAAAAGAAAAAATAAGCTTCTTGGAATAAAGTCAATCAATATGTAATTGTTGAAAGTAAATAAAACAATGCTACTAAGTACCTGAAGATCTGTTTTTTCATTTAACTTCACTATTTCTTCTGCCTGTAAGAATTTAGGGACAGGAGAATCAGCTAAACTTTCCTTTCCTTGGTGCTTTAACAGGCTAGACCTGAGGGAATCCAGTGATCTCAAGTTCAGTTCTTTGCTTTTTGGCTATTGAAGAAAAGATACAAGATTTGTAAAAGCAAAATTTCATCCATAATTCTATTCTCTTACAAGCAGTTAAAAACTCTATAGGCAACTGTACAAAATCCAAGGGCATTATTGTCAGTACATTTTTTAATCTGAAAAGAAGAAGAAGCAATCTTTTTACTAATGATACCGAAAAGCACTATACCTTATATAATACCACACTTTGGTATGTTTTCTCAAGCCTCTGGGTTGAATCAAGTAGAAGTGATCTCATGAGCACTGATGGAGACAGGTTATCAAGAAATCGAAGTGCTGTGACCATGTATCCATCAGAAACAATTAGGTAAGGTAACCGAGAATGTGCTTTTACAGAAAATCTCTGCCTCAGAGGGTCATTATCAGAAACTGATGAATCTACAGAATTACTTGACTCTTGAAATGCAAATTGCTGAGGTCTAGCAAATAAACATCAAAATTCAAGAATTAGTAAGTGAAAATCTTATACAATCATATTATCCCAAAGAAAAAGTAAAATAACAACTGAAAGTTATAGAACGGGTACAGCCCTGTGGCTCAAGCAGCTAAGGCGGCTAAGGTGCAGGCCACATAATGCAAATGGACCTGGATTTATGACCAAGGGCAAGGGATAAAAAAGTCACAGAATGTTGAAAAAGCAAGCAAATCAAACAAAAATACAGTAACTGTATATATCTGTAAGGAAATCATAAATGACTAAATGATGTGCAGGGTTTATTTTTTTTTTTTAATTTTCCTGAATTGTGACATTTACTGTTTTTCATCTTCATACAAACTATGTCAGAAAAGAATTACGCAGTATATTTTCACTATCAAAGTTAGTTAACTTTCCTTCTTACAATATATTTAAATAACCTTATAGGAATATAATTATGAGCTATGAGTCTATTTATTATTAAGGAGGAGAAAGAAAAGACACTGAGAAGATCATTATAAGAGGATGCTGTGAGTAAAATTGTATAAGCTGAAAATTAAAGTTGGTTGAGTTTCTAACAAATGTATTTACTGTTATCGTAGTAAAACTGATTATAATAATGTAATATCACTGCCTATTAATTTGGATGTTATTACTATAAAGAAGACAAATAAAACATTTTTGTTAAGAAACTATTCAAATACAGATTTTACTAGTCAGATGGTCAACAAAAATTGGTTAAATGTAGAATGTTCATACCACTTAAATCTATAAAACCAATAAAAATAGTGAAATCACTGAAAGACATACTGCTGAAAAACAGCAATAGTGCTGGCACAGCCTGGTGGAGCAGTGGCTGAACCGATCAACTCCAAAGAACCTGGGTTTGAGTCCCTGGTCCAGGGAGAAGCAACTTACACGAACAACAAAAATGAAAACAAAATAAAAATGTTTCTTCCTCCTTTTTCTTCCTGCCTACCTGCCTACTTGCCTTCACTCCTGCCTGCAATAACAAACAGTATATATAATTTATTTTGTTTTACAAAAGAAACTAATATTATTATAGATGTTACATAAATTCTTTCAATTTGGAGGCCAGTGCATGAAAATATTAATAACTGCTACCTGTAAGAAATAGGTCTACTAGAGTCTTTCACTCTACATTATTTCCTTTTGCAACATTTGAATTTTTAGCTTACTTTTTTTAAGATAATTAATCTGCATTACTTTTTGTAATCATAAAAGTTATCCATTTTGCAGGCCTATCACTTTTAAAGATGACTGTGAGTAAATTAAAATCAATTATGAATTGGACCATAAAAATAAGAAAATATTTTCAATAAAGGAAGTGACAAATCTTTCCATTAGCACTTTCTTGTGTTTTGTTTTGAGAGGAAAGAAGGAAGAGGAGAAGGGAGAAGCCAGATATGCATTGATTAATTAACTTCGGCCTCCCCTGACTCCAGGTCAAGATCAGCGCCCTTGGCTTCACATGGTCCGTGTGCGGTGTCTCTGCTGCATAAGCCACAAGGGTGCACCTGTTAGCATTTTCGATTGCTAAAAATTATGAATTACTTTTTGCTAAATATAATCAAGGACACAACCCTTTTTGGGTTTTCTATAAAGCAAAAGAAATGGATTCACATCAAAGGAGTCTCTCCACCTTTCCATCCTGTAAACAGGTGTGCGTATCTGTCCAATAATGTACAGTAACAATACTTACTGAGCTCCATGCCAGAAACATACAGTGAATTATGTATGTTCTTACTTCTCTCAATCCTGAGACAATTATTTCTAGTTCATGTCACAGTAAAAGAAACAGAGGCTTAAAGAATAATTTAATGAAAATCACACAGCTAATAAGTAGAAAAGCCAAGATTTGAATCTTGATTTGCCTAACTCCAAAGCCAAATTGCTACCCCATCTCACGTTTAAAAACTAAGAATAAATTCCCGTCTTCTATACATGTGCCAAGGTAATTCTGAACCTTTGATTTACATAAAAGATCTTCTTTTAAAAACAATAAATGACATATCACACATTTATTAACTTTAATAGTAAAGAGGCTAATTTTTAGTGCTAATGAATATTTAAATAATTTATACTTACAGTCACAATGTCAAATTTTCACCAGGATTTAAGCCACAAAAAGAAATAGAAGAAAACTATAAATAAAACATTTTGAGATGACAGACTCAAGAAAGAATAAGACCATTTGAAAAATGAAAGTATTAAAAACAAAGTCAACAATACTAAAAAAGGAAAACAACTTGTAAAATTAAAACAGTTCAGATGTCTCACCTATATGTTATTAGTGGATGGAGAGGAATAAATTCTGCTGGACCAAATTCTATAGAGCAACCAAATGTAACTAATGACAGCAATTCACCTTGGCAGGTCAGTAACACCAGGGAGCCACGTTTTAACATACAAGCCAGAAAAAGACTATCATGAGTCCAGCTGATATCGCCTACCCAGTAGGACCTAAAAAAAGACAAGATCAGATATTTAGAAAAGGCTCTATAAGAAGTGACACACTTCAAAAAATAAGGATCACAGAATGGACAGTAGGCATTTGTCACATACATTTTATCTACTCCCCAGATAAAAGGTAAGAAAAGAAATTTGCTCATACACATCTACTCAATGTAACATACCAAAAATTCATTTTGATTCATAAGCAACTCCAAAGATGAAAATACTACCATTTTAAATAGAACAAATTGTAATTCTATTGGTACCCACAATTAAAATTAATCGATAGATTTGAAGGTCAAAACCATGCCTCTCCTCTCTGCAGCCTGACAGAGCACTACTCAGCAGTTGCTACTACTCCTTAATTATCTGGTAATATTATCTCGGAAACAAAAAGCAGTTCCTCCTCATGCACTGAAATGAGACGAGTAATACTTTGGGAAAGGAACTTTTAGGGAGGGAGAGACAATGAAGAGAGAGGGTTGGAGGACCTTGAAAAGTTCGGAAATTCAGGGAACAGCACAGAAAAGCATTCACAAAAGGAAACTAGGAGGCCCAAGAGAAAATATTCCTACTCTATAATCCTGCTCAGGACTTGACAGGAGTGTAGGTCTAACTAAAATCACCACTTAACACTGCTATTAATCCATCAACAAAGAATGTCAACTTTGTTTAAAAAAGGCTACAAACACCTCAGTCTCCCTGAGTATTTAATAGTCTTCTCAATTATTTCAGACTCTTCAAATAAGCCAACTATTCCTTTACCCATTCATGATTCCACTATTCCTGGGACAACAAAGAAATAACAATTAAGATGTTTTCATGTATCCTCCACAATAGTCCCTTCCCTCAAACAATTTAAAGCTTTCCTCACATAAAGCAATTTTTAAAAAGCTGGCAAGCACAGGCATTGACAGTTGCATTATCCATCTAAATTCCTTTTTAAAGATACCTACTGGATTATCAGAAACTTAACTATGGGAAAAGATAACATGAAAGGTTTCTCACCTGACAAGTGTAGCTGGAACCACAGGATTCTTATTACTACATCCTTTAAGGCTACCACTGAGAGTAACAAAATTCAATGTGTTTATAAATAATACCTGAGTTGCCTAGCAAGAGAAATAAAAGACAACATAACCATGAAAATTATTTTACTTTTAAGGTGCAGGCTATGAAAGCCATGGCCCAGGTTCGAGACCCATGGCTAGAGGAGCGGGGAGAGGCAAAAAAGTATTTTACTTGAATCAAGGCTTGTAATTCTGGAGACTAAGAAATCTATTATTATACAAATAAAATATCTAGTGACTCTTTCCCACTGGCAAGGAAACGGTGACCACCCATACCCTCTCTCTTTAAACTACACTTTAAGGATCAGTTACTACTTTGATTTTCTTTCTTCCTTTTCCTTTATCCTCTTTTCACTTCTGTAGGTCAAGTTTTTAAAACTGTAGCAGCTAATTTAAATAACTCAATCAATCCACAGTGTTAAAGTGGATCAGAAAATACTAACTTAAAGGACATAAGGAGGTACTGTTAAGGAAAAAAAAAAAAAAACATATTAAAGGAAAAAAAATCTCAAAACTGGACTAAAATCACTTTGATAGGTTATGTTCCAAGACAGGCTACATTTACCGACCTCTGGGTCTTTCTGATTAAGTGCTACTGCCAGATGAAGGCCATCTCTTGAAAAGGCAGCAATCAGCGCTCCTCTTGACTTCAATGATTCACATCTAGGAATCAGACTGCACAGAAGACAGTCTTCTTGTGCCCAATGAACACAATATGGCAATGATCTAGGAAAGGAATGAAATAATTGAAAACAGGAAGTCTAGTAATTTAATCTGAATTAACTTAATTCAAATGAACAGTTCAGTACAGAAAATTAAAGGGAACAACTAAGTTAAACGAGTGCAAGTGTGCATATATTAGATGCCCCTTAGTGATCATTCAGAAGTTTCAAACAGGGAACAAAAGAGCAGCCACCAGTTAAACAAGCTCAGTAAAAGAGCTCTGTTAGCAATGGCATGGAGCCCCCAATACATCCACTTCAACTGAAGGTTTAGATACACGTATTTCTACATGAGCGCAAACAGTTTTACAGAATTAGAAAGGGCGAGAAGTGGGAAGAAGAATAGTGACAAAGTTCTTTGTTTGATATGAGAATAGTTAACACAGACACATTTAGCAAATTCATCTAGCTGTACATTTAAGATTTGCTCATCTTACTTTAATACATTACACCTTAATAAAGCCCTATTAGCATAAAACAAAAAAATCAATATATATTTCTATTTTTATTGGGCTTCTTAGAATAAAGAAAACTAACAGAAAAACACTTGAGCATTTAAATTACACCAATAGTAAATTCAAGTAGATTATGTCCCTTTGAAAGTTAAATTCAGTTACTTCCCAACATACTTATCTTGTCTTAAGACAAGATCCTAGACTCGCTTAGTTTTTATGTATTCTGAATTCCAAGAAAGTAAGTAAAACTAAAACAACAAAATTTCTTTAGAGTAAACATTTAGAAATGAAAACTAAAAAAACGGAGCAATGCTTATGGAAAGGAAGGATATTTTAAATCTCAGAAGATGAAATTCACATTAACATTTACTAATCTTATTATGTATCTGAGTCAAGACCATTTCTTTTTTCAAAAGCACAGGCAAGAATGAAGGCAAGAAGGAAGGCATCAGGAAGAGAGAGGAGGAAGCAGCATTTTATTAAATTTATTTACGGCCGTGGGTCTTGAACTTGGGACCTTGGGATGTACAGGGACTACTCCTGGGTAAACTGAACCATTAGGCTCTTAGGGCCTACATACAAAATAAAGAGGAAAGAAGATTTATCTCACCTTACTGGTATAAGTCCATTCTCATGCCATCGAATTGCCAGAAATGATAACTTCAGGCATTCCCCAGAATAAAAAGTAAATGAACACAAGCAGCAGTCTCCAAATAACTGCAGATAAATTTAATGTATTTTAGTATATAATTAATCTGAAAATAAATTGATATATACATTATTTCTCATCATAAATAAGTGAAAAATGACAGGATCCTGCTTATATTTTTATTCTTAACATTAACCAAAGACTAATTTATTTCTGATTCAGAGGCATGCCCCATGTGGGAAATCCAAGAGCAGTTTATCCTCTTAAAAAAATACTACCATTTACTGTGGCATAATTGAAAAGATTCTTACATATTCATTTTTCGTTTCTTTCATAATTATATATTATTTAAATCAGACCACCACCCCTGGGGGTGAGGGTCAGGGAGAAGAAAATAATGAGACTTCAAAATGCATTTTCTAACAGTGTCATGTAACTATTTAAAATGTTTTTCAGCTAAAGAATGTGTTATTTCCTGGAAATTAAATGGCTTACTTAATACTTACTATCTTCCTAAATTACAAAACTAGTTATATTTTAAAACCAGAGAAGAGAAAGGAAGCGCTAACTTCAAATCACTTTTAATAAACACTTTTTAAAACGTGACCAACAGGCATGCCCTGGTGCAGCAGTGGATTAGTCAGCTGCCTTCAGCCGAAAGTGCAGGCCACATATCCCAAGGACCCAGGTTCAAGACCCAGGGCTGGGATAAAAACTAAGACACACAAATACATAAAACAAATCAAGTGCTTCTTCCTCCTCTGTCTTCCTGCCAGCCTGTCTCTACTTGCCTTCATCCTGCCTGTACGTTTCATTAAAAATAAATAAGTAAATACATTCTTTTTAAAAAATGTGACTAAAAAATATAAAAGTATCGTTTCCACAATAATTTGTCATTTACTGTGTAAATTAATGAGATAGAGATATGCTAATATACATTCTGCTAAACAGCCTCACAGTATCCATTCTTAAAGTCTGAGATCTTAACTTTCACAACACACCTGGTCTGATAAGGATTTTACCTCATTGTTTATAAAACCAGCATGCACTACAGCTTCTTTATCTTCAGTGGAAGGCAAATGAACTGCTTCTTCAGGTAGGATCTGGGACCACTGGCCCACCAATGAAGACATTTTAGAAGATGAAATATCCTTGCATTCCAAATATTCCCAAAGAAATATGCATCCAGAAGGAGTTATAAGCAGAACTCTTTTCCCATTTCCAGATACATACATATACAGTCTCAAAGAATTTGCTAAAAACAAAATAAATTAATTAAACTCTGAAGTCTGAATTTCCTCCCAGAAAGTATATAATTTATGTATTGTTACCGCAAGAAACTTAAATGATGCTCCATTCAGGATATAAAACTAAGGCATCAACCATTAACAAAAAGTAAAATTATAGAAACATTTAATTATATATTAGGAACCCATTATTGTACTAACAGTGTAGATATGCCAGACTACTATTCTTCAAGAAGAATCTAGGTAACACAAACACCCACAAAAGAGAAACATATAATACATACACACACAAATGCATGCACTGATATATTAAATAGTAAGAAATGCATCTTCTTTTCTTCCCATTTGTCAAGTTAAACCAATTCATAGTGTAAAAATTCCCCACCTACTACAGCTTTAATCATTTCTTTAGGCTTTTCAGTTGCTTGTATTATTTTCAAACAATCTTGATCTTTGTTCCAAAGAAAAAGTTCCCCTGTAGTGAGTACTCCAGCCAACCACACATCTGTTTCCAAAAAAGGAAATGCAATATTTATAATCTAATGTTTTCCTGACTATTACTCCAAGTTATTAAAAAATACAGTTAATCTAGCCTTTTTAATATCTCAGTATTACTTAACCATTAGTGGACGTTGTTAGGACAATAACATCCTTCAACAGAGGCTGCAGACTAGGAATTTTCTTCTTTGTCCTTCCTGATCGCAAATCAATTTCATTTATGAATTTATCATCCAAAAGGAAAACAGCTTCATTTTCCTAAGGAAAAAAAAAGCACATGAGAAGGGCCAGGTGTAAATTCAATCTCTTATCTAAATAAATTATCCCAGAAAGGAAAACAAGGTGACAATATTTTTAAAAGATTACACATTTGTACCACAAATCATAAAGTGAACACAAAGCTTGATTAAGTAATATGAAGATTTTTCTTTCTCTCTTAAAATACCTCTTACTAGAATCACTAGGTAATAAGACTTTTTGTTACATCTGAATTTCTTTGAAGTTTAGAATCTAATAGGAGTGTCTTCAATTCTGCCTGTCAAAACTGTTTAATTGATTCATTTGAACAGTAATAGGAGAAAGGTTTTTATTTTTCACATGCTAACATTTTCACTTATTTAAATAATTCATCCTGAAGCTCTATCAAAATTTCTGTGAGTTTTCAAATTTATTCAATAATGAATTGTGATGTTAATGAGAAGCAGTGAGGAAGATTAAAATAGATATGATTTCTGAAATTCATAAATCCCTGGCTCTGATCATTCTTTTATCACCGAGAAAAAGTATTCTGCTTTATATTAACTTAGTTTTCATATATTCCAAGGCACTGGTTTGCTAAGTATCACTGAAACAATAGCATCAGCAAAATCTCCAACTCCACCCAGAGCTACTGAATCTGAAACTGGGAGTGCGGGCCAGCAATCTGTTTAAACAAGATCTCCAGTGACGGCGGCCTGGTGCTCGGTGAGTAAGTCAGCGGCCTGCTGTCAGCATAGAGCATATGCGTCCCAAGTAGCTGTTTCTCACCAAGGGTCAGGGGCAAAAAACCAAGATGAACAACTAAGTAAAATAAATGTTTTTTCTTCCTCTCTCTTCCTGTTTTCTCGCCTACTTGCCTTAGTTTTTGCCTGCACCTTTCTTTCAAAAAAATAAATAAGAACATCACCAGTGATTCTGAACCGTTCTAAGATTTGAGAGTCATCATTCTAGAGGAAGTTAATGATATAATTTACCTTTGGGAATTTGATATCAAACAGCAAACTTTTGAACTTTAATAATTGCTATAAATTCTAAATTTTTGGCTTGCCTATTTTCTCTAAAGTCAAAAATCTCTTCCATATATTTAGAAAGGTGTTCCTGGATTCTTAGGGTGCTGTGGCCCATCTTTTATTCTAGTTCTAAAGGACACTTTTTTTTTTTTTTTAGGAAAGATACAGGCAGGAGTGAAGGTAAGCAGAGGCCAACAGGCAGGAAGAGAGAGAGAAGAAAGACGCACTTTTTAAATTTTATTTAGATGTTCATCCTGGTTGCTCCCACCAGCCCTGGGTTTTGAACCTGGGTCCTTGGGATATATATGAATTGCACTCTCAACCAAAGGCCACTGACCAAACCACTACTCCACTGGGTATGCCTCTAAAGGACACTTTATTGCACTATTATAAAATTTTCAATGGCAAGAAAACTCCAGTAACTATTTCAATAGGTTATGAATTAAATATTCCCTTTAGAAATATGCCAACTCAACCTTCTTAGACATAATATGAAACAAGTATTTTTGAAAGTAAAGTATTTCTTCTAGACAGGCATTTAACTTTTTGGAAAAGCTAACTTGCACACTATAATAAAAACAAAACACAAACACACAAAACTCTCCTCAGTGGGCAAGTCATCCTTTTAAAGACAGTGTGTTGTTTTGTTTTGTTTTCTATCAGTTTTGTAAATCTTAGAGGAATAGCAAACATCTAACATATAATACAAATGATATTGTAGAGATAAAGAAAAACCTACCTGTCCCAACCAGGAGACTCGGGGCCAGGGCTTTTTCTGCTTGATACTTGTTGATGTCAAAACTTCTAATCTTATCTCCATTCTTTTCAAGTTATCAATGACTAAGTAAAAACAGTCAAAAGATGCTGTAAAAAGAAAACTGCACAACAATTAAAAAAAAAAAAAGACCATAGTAGTCACAAGGATCTTAATCTAAAGTTTTGGTAAATTACTTTTTCTTTTCTTTTTTCTTATTTTAACAGGAAGTAAAGAAGAAGAGGAAGAAGATAGGAAGAAAGAGAGGGAGAGAAAGAGTGAAGAAGTATCTTTACTCATTTCTTTTGTTTTTCACCCAGGTCCAGGGTCTCAAATCAAGTAGCTCACCACTGTCCCTTGTACCCACACTACCCTTAGCTCCTACCCCTTAACTCAGTTCTATTGTCAAGTTAATTTTCTTTTTTTTTTTTAAGAATGCAAGGAGGAATGAAGGAGAGTAGGCAGGGCACACAGGAAGACAGAGGAGAAAGAAACATTTATTAGTTCTTCATTTTGACTGACCCCAACCCCACCCCCATCCCAGCCCCTGGTCTCCAACTTGGGTCTTTGGGATATATGTGGACTATGTCTGTTGGCTTTATGTGCTAAGCCACCAGAGCACGTCAAGTCAGCATTCTTTCTAAGGTAAGATATTGACTGTGCATTCAGTGTCTCACAGTTAGGCAAATGTATTTGCTTCCTTGACAAGTTATTTCTCAGACTATGAAGATAAGCATGAAGTAAGGATTTGACAATAAAGTTTCTGTAAGATTTGCTTTATTCAGTGTGGCTGGTTATATTTTCCAAAACTAAACACACAGTATCTCCAACCCACATGTTCTTCTTACAGTTTAACTTTGACCCAGGCCTTATTGAGAGCACTGGCCTGGCCTCAGCCCTTGAAATTGGTGGGATTTTATAACTATTTTGACCAACAGTAAAATGGAAATAATGCTGCAGTTCTCCCAAGGCTAGTTCATAAAAGATAACAGATCTTCTACCTTATTCCCTAGATCACTCCTGAAACCTGCAATCACCACATAAGCAGTCAAACTGCCCTGAGCCACTGAGCGGTGAGAAAATTCAAACTAAACACCATAAAAATGAAGTCCGGAGATAACACGAAGGGAAGATGCCTGACCATGCTAGGCATAGGTATAGTTGCAGTGGAGGCCAAGAACAGCTTGTTAGAGACCAACAAAGTGGGGGCATAATCTTGGACAAATTGTTCCATTCTTGGGAGAATCTTGAGAGGATAATATTCACAGAGTGAGACAACCCAATACAGTGCAATGGAGCCCAAGCAGAGTGAGGACACAGAGGCCATACTGACAGGGATCCCACTGACCAAAGTGAGGATAACCTGAGCAACCAAACAAATTATAGTGATGGATCTAAAATAGAATAAGAAACCATGATTCCATAAAATCAGAAATAAGCAAATTAGTTGAATATTGGATGAAAAATAGTATACTTACATTGTTTCAAAGTATCTTCCTATAAAATATTTATTAGAAAGTAGAAAAGACTTTACAATGAAGAAGTCAGGTAGATTCCATGTAATCCTACTGTCAATATGAGTATTTTTCAGAAATGGGACAAGTGGAAATCATGTGCCACATGATAGGTGAAATGAGAAAAACATCTATGACATGTGCTACATCTACAAGATCTGAGTCTAATCATAAGGAAACATCTGGTAAACTCAAATGAGGGACATTCTGCAAAATTACTGATCTGTAACCTTCAAAAAGTTTCAAGGTTATGAAAGTGGGAAGATTAAAAAAAAAAAGTTGGAAAAGACTAAGAAACTAGTCCCAAACAAAAAAGCTGACAACTAACCACAATAAGTAATTGTAAACTTTATACTTTTGATACAGAGAAACTGAAAATTGAAAAAAACTGGAATAGGTAAACTGAGGATTAGATGGTTATAACACGTTAACTTTGATGGTTGCCTTGAAGTTTTATATAAATGAATGTCTTTGCATGTAGAAAATTCACACTAAAATGTTAAGAGTTAAAGGGAAATAAGTTTGTCACTCACTCAAAAATGGTTCATGATGGCACACACCTGGTGTAGCAGTGGTTAGGTCAAACGCCTCCGAAGGAGCTCAGGCCACATACCCCTGGGTTTGAGTCCAAGGCCTGCAGGGGAAGCAACCAGTGTGAACAACAAAGTTAAAATAAAATGCTTCTTCCTCCTCTCTCTTCCTGCCTACTTGCCTTCACTTCTGCCTGCACTTTTTCTTTAAAAACAGCAAAATAAAACAGTTCATAAAAAAAAGTTCTTTGTAGTATATTTACAACTTTCCGGTATGTTTGTGAATGCTTCAAAATATTTTAATTATTTTAATTTAAAAAGCATGAAATCTTTTTTAATGTTTAATTAATTTTATTGAAGAAATACTGCATTATAATATAAAATAGATTTAAGATACACATCACAGAGAAATCTTGAACAATGATGACATTTAGTCATTGGCCTAGACTGTATTCAACCACACACTTATTCTTTTTTAAAAGTCTATCTTCATAATTCTACTTATTTTATGAAATCCAAAATTTTTTAATATATTTGGTCTGATTAGTGTCATCTTTAATAACACAGATAATTTTTAAAATTAAGTTATTTTAAAAAGGACTATTGGGTGCATCCTAGTGGAGCAGCTGTTAGGTCAATCACCTCCACATGAGCAAGTCACATCCCCCAGGTTCCAGTCCCAGATCCCGGAGCGGGAGGGGAAATGGAAACAACCATGTGTACAACTAAATAAAAATAAAGTGTTTCTTCCTGCCTGCCTGCCTGCCTGCCAGCCTGCCTATTCGCCCTCATTCCTGCCTGCACTTGTCCTTTTTTTTTTTTTAAAGGATTAAAGCACAGAATAATCTTAGAAGATGCTAGCCATCCTCAGAAGACATTTCTGCAAATAAGACACACTGATGGCCAGCAGGCACATAAAAAGATGTTCCTCATCTCTTCCTATTAGGGAAATGCAGATTAAAACAACAGTAAGATATCACACACCTGTGAGAATGGCCAGTATCCAAAAATCTGGAAACAAGTGTTGGCAAGGATGCAGAGAAAAAGGAACACTTACACACTGTTGGCGTAGTAGCCTTTGGGTCAATCTCCTCCAAAGAAGTGCAAGCCACATACACCTAGGATGGGAAGGGTAGGGGAAGACCACACACAACCAGTATGAATAAAAATAATATAAAAAGTGCTTCTTCCTCCTCTGTCTTCCTGCCTGCTTGCCTACTCACCTTCATTCCTACCTGAACCTTTCCTTTAAAAAAAAAAAAAAAGTCCTTACCTTTCCTAGATATGAGAAATGCAATATACTTATTTATGCCAGGGATTTTCTTTCAAGTATTCCAGATGGGGGCGCGCTCTTGTGGTATACGTTCAGCTGAAAAGCAGGCAGGAGACCATATAAAACCCAAGGATCCGCTTCCAGACCCAGAGTCAAGGTGAAAAAAAAAAAAAATATATATATATAGATGCTTCTTCCTTCTCTCCCTTCCTTCCTCTCTTTAGAACAAATAATAAAATATTCTAGATGTATACTTATTAATGTTCAGTTTTGCAATTAAAAAGTAAAGGATTATGGTAATGGATATGGTGTGAAATGTACACAGATGTGCCAATTCAATATCCTAAAGATCATGCCGCCCCTGGTGGTTCAAAGTGGCTCAAATGGTAAGCTAAAGGTCGGGGCAAGGACCATGCAAAGGCTAAGCACCTGGGTTCCAGGGGGGATGCTGGAGGTGAGGGCATAGGACAACCAAAAATAAACAAATAAAAGTGCTACTTCCTTCCCTAAAAATGCTTCTTCCTCCTCTCCCTTAATCTCTTAAAAAAAAAAAAAAAAAAAAAAAAATCTGGCATGCCCTGGTGGCCTAGCAGATAAATCAGCAGCTTCTGGGGGGCACAAGATACCTATAACCAAGGACCCATTCTGGAGCCAGACAAACAACCAAGATGAACGACTAAATAAAATAAGTTAATGTAGCTTCCTCCTCTCTCTTCCTACTCGTTTTTATCCCTACTTTCCTTTAAAAAATAAATAATAAAACTATGTCAACAAAAAAGTATAGAATTAAATAATTTGAAGAGGTGAGGATAGAGCACTACAGGATTTGATGATGGTCTTTCAGAAATCTAAAAATCACGTCCTACTTTGCAACCTGCTTAACTGCCATTCCACACACGAATGCTACACTAAAAAAATCATGAAACATGTCAGAATAGTTAATGAAAGAAAGAAAAATAAACTCAATCACACTAAACGTGTTAGGAGAAATATGTCAGCTCTACACAGAAAATAAAGCACTTTTATTGAAGGCACATTCGCAAATGCAATTTCAAAAGAAAATCCAAGTTCTGTGGTTCCCATCACAGACCTGCTTAAGAAATTTCGCCCATTCCTCAGTCCCTCACCCGCTCAAGTCAAACGCAAGAGTGTCGCCCGGACCCCGTCGCAAAAGTCGCCGCCAGGACTCCGGGAATGGCGTCGGGGGTCTCCCCACCTTGCAATGGGACGCGCCGACCGGAGGACAGCCCTCCACTCCGTGCGGCGCCCACGGCATGGCCCACCGGGGTCAGAACGGAGCAGAAGGCCCCGGGGCCGAGGTCTAAGCCAGCCACCAGGACCCGCGCCGGCCGGAGGGTGGCCCGGCCCGCAGCGTCCGCATCAGTCAGCCCGAGGATGATACCAGGGCGGGCGCCGCGGGGCCGCTGCGGAGGCCAGAGCCCGGCCCGGCTCCGGGAAACGGGGCTGCGGGGCCCGGGAGGTCGCGGACACGCAAGGAAAGAGGGTGCGGGTCGGGGAACCTGGGAGCCCGAAGACGCCGCGGGGAGAAGGCTGAGGCCCAGAGGGACCGGAATCGGCGGGCAGTTACCTCCGCCAGGTCCCGACACGTCCGGAGCGGCGAAGACGCGGCGAGGGCCGGGGTCCCGCGGGCAGCGCGGCAGGGAGGCGGGAAGCGGCGCCCAGCAGCCACCCGCCCAAAAGCCAGCTTGCGTCCGGGCAACCGCGGAGGGCGCCGGGCGGCGGGCGCCGGGAGGTGGGCGGGGCGGAGACGCCGCCAGAGCGCCTGCTCAGAGCCCGTGGGAACGCGGGCGGAGGCTCCTTCTGCTCCCCCTCCTTCCTTCATCCTCCCCTTCCCCCTTCTCCTCCTCCCTATCCCCCTTCCCTCCCTCCTCCCTCGTCCCCTCTCT